>JAJSRW010001400.1:0-15000 GCA_022414725.1 Microglena sp. YARC | reverse complement strand
GTGTTAGCTTGCACTCATATATATTATGTTACATATTATATTGTGTTAGCTTGCACTTACCTATATTATGTTACATATTATATTGTGTTAGCTTGCACTCATATATATTATGTTACATTTTATATTGTGTTCTCTTGCGCTCATCTATATTATGTTACATATTATATTGTGTTGGCTTGCGCTCATCTATATAATGTTACATTTTATATTGTGTTCTCTTGCGCTCATATATATTATGTTACATTTTATATTGTGTTAGCTTGCACTCATCTATATTATGTTACATTTGTATATTGTGTTCTCTTGCGCTCATCCATATTATGTTACATATTATATTGTGTTAGCTTGCGCTCATCTATATTATGTTACATTTGTATATTGTGTTCTCTTGCGCTCATCTAGATTATGTTACATTTTATATTGTGTTAGCTTGCGCTCATCTATGTTATGTTACATGTGTATATTGTGTTCTCTTGCGCTCATCTAGATTATGTTACATATTATATTGTGTTAGCTTGCGCTCATCTATATTATGTGACATGTGTATATTGTGTTCTCTTGCGCTCATCTAGATTATGTTACATATTATATTGTGTTAGCTTGCGCTCATCTAGATTATGTTACATGTGTATATTGTGTTAGCTTGCGCTCATCTATATTATGTTGCATTTTATATTGTGTTAGCTTGCTTGCTCTTATCTATATTATGGTACATATTATATTGTGTTAGCTTGCTTGCCCTTATCTATATTATGTTACATATTAAATTGTGTTAGCTTGCTTGCCCTTATCTATATTATGTTATATATTATATTGTGTTAGCTTGCACTTATCTATATTATGTTACATATTACATTGTGTTAGCTTGCACTTACCTATATTATGTTACATATTATATTGTGTTCTCTTGCACTCATATATATTATGTTACATTTTATATTGTGTTCTCTTGCGCTCATCTATATTATGTTACATATTATATTGTGTTAGCTTGCGCTCATCTATATTATGTTACATTTGTATATTGTGTTCTCTTGCGCTCATCTAGATTATGTTACATATTATATTGTGTTAGCTTGCGCTCATCTAGATTATGTTGCATTTTATATTGTGTTAGCTTGCTTGCTCTTATCTATATTATGTTACATATTATATTGTGTTAGCTTGCTTGCCCTTATCTATATTATGTTATATATTATATTGTGTTAGCTTGCACTTATCTATATTATGTTACATATTATATTGTGTTAGCTTGCACTTACCTATATTATGTTACATATTATATTGTGTTAGCTTGCACTCATATATATTATGTTACATTTTATATTGTGTTCTCTTGCGCTCATCTATATGGTGTTACATATTATATTGTGTTAGCTTGCGCTCATCTATATAATGTTACATTTGTATATTGTGTTCTCTTGCGCTCATATATATTATGTTACATATTATATTGTGTTAGCTTGCACTCATCTATATTATGTTACATTTGTATATTGTATTCTCTTGCGCTCATCTATATTATGTTACATATTATATTGTGTTAGCTTGCGCTCATCTATATTATGTTACATGTGTATATTGTGTTCTCTTGCGCTCATCTAGATTATGTTACATATTATATTGTGTTAGCTTGCGCTCATCTATATTATGTTACATTTGTATATTGTGTTCTCTTGCGCTCATCTAGATTATGTTACATTTTATATTGTGTTAGCTTGCGCTCATCTATATTATGTTACATGTGTATATTGTGTTCTCTTGCGCTCATCTAGATTATGTTACATATTATATTGTGTTAGCTTGCGCTCATCTAGATTATGTTACATATTATATTGTGTTAGCTTGCGCTCATCTATATTATGTGACATGTGTATATTGTGTTCTCTTGCGCTCATCTAGATTATGTTACATATTATATTGTGTTAGCTTGCGCTCATCTAGATTATGTTACATGTGTATATTGTGTTAGCTTGCGCTCATCTATATTATGTTGCATTTTATATTGTGTTAGCTTGCTTGCCCTTATCTATATTATGTTACATATTATATTGTGTTAGCTTGCTTGCCCTTATCTATATTATGTTACATATTATATTGTGTTAGCTTGCACTCATCTATATTATGTGACATGTGTATATTGTGTTCTCTTGCGCTCATCTAGATTATGTTACATATTATATTGTGTTAGCTTGCGCTCATCTAGATTATGTTACATGTGTATATTGTGTTAGCTTGCGCTCATCTATATTATGTTGCATTTTATATTGTGTTAGCTTGCTTGCCCTTATCTATATTATGTTACATATTATATTGTGTTAGCTTGCTTGCCCTTATCTATATTATGTTACATATTATATTGTGTTAGCTTGCACTCATATATATTATGTTACATTTTATATTGTGTTCTCTTGCGCTCATCTATATTATGTTACATATTATATTGTGTTAGCTTGCGCTCATCTATATTATGTTACATTTGTATATTGTGTTCTCTTGCGCTCATCTAGATTATGTTACATTTTATATTGTGTTAGCTTGCACTCATCTATATTATGTTACATTTGTATATTGTGTTCTCTTGCGCTCATCTATATTATGTTACATATTATATTGTGTTAGCTTGCACTCATCTATATTATGTTACATGTGTATATTGTGTTCTCTTGCGCTCATCTAGATTATGTTACATATTATATTGTGTTAGCTTGCGCTCATCTATATTATGTTACATATTATATTGTGTTAGCTTGCGCTCATCTATATTATGTTACATGTGTATATTGTGTTCTCTTGCGCTCATCTATATTATGTTACATATTATATTGTGTTAGCTTGCGCTCATCTAGATTATGTTACATATTATATTGTGTTAGCTTGCTTGCGCTCATCTAGATTATGTTACATATTATATTGTGTTAGCTTGCGCTCATCTATATTATGTTACATATTATATCGCGTTAGCTTGCGCTCATATATATTATGTTACATATTATATTGTGTTAGCTTGCACTCATCTATATTATGTTACATTTGTATATTGTATTCTCTTGCGCTCATCTATATTATGTTACATATTATATTGTGTTAGCTTGCGCTCATCTATATTATGTTACATTTGTATATTGTGTTCTCTTGCGCTCATCTAGATTATGTTACATTTTATATTGTGTTAGCTTGCGCTCATCTATATTATGTTACATGTGTATATTGTGTTCTCTTGCGCTCATCTAGATTATGTTACATATTATATTGTGTTAGCTTGCGCTCATCTAGATTATGTTACATATTATATTGTGTTAGCTTGCGCTCATCTATATTATGTGACATGTGTATATTGTGTTCTCTTGCGCTCATCTAGATTATGTTACATATTATATTGTGTTAGCTTGCGCTCATCTAGATTATGTTACATGTGTATATTGTGTTAGCTTGCGCTCATCTATATTATGTTGCATTTTATATTGTGTTAGCTTGCTTGCCCTTATCTATATTATGTTACATATTATATTGTGTTAGCTTGCTTGCCCTTATCTATATTATGTTACATATTATATTGTGTTAGCTTGCACTCATATATATTATGTTACATTTTATATTGTGTTCTCTTGCGCTCATCTATATTATGTTACATATTATATTGTGTTAGCTTGCGCTCATCTATATTATGTTACATTTGTATATTTGTGTTCTCTTGCGCTCATCTAGATTATGTTACATTTATATTGTGTTAGCTTGCACTCATCTATATTATGTTACATTTGTATATTGTTTCTCTTGCGCTCATCTATATTATGTTACATATTATATTGTGTTAGCTTGCACTCATCTATATTATGTTACATGTGTATATTGTGTTCTCTTGCGCTCATCTAGATTATGTTACATATTATATTGTGTTAGCTTGCGCTCATCTATATTATGTTACATATTATATTGTGTTAGCTTGCGCTCATCTATATTATGTTACATGTGTATATTGTGTTCTCTTGCGCTCATCTATATTATGTTACATATTATATTGTGTTAGCTTGCGCTCATCTAGATTATGTTACATATTATATTGTGTTAGCTTGCTTGCGCTCATCTAGATTATGTTACATATTATATTGTGTTAGCTTGCGCTCATCTATATTATGTTACATATTATATCGCGTTAGCTTGCGCTCATCTAGATTATGTTACATATTATATTGTGTTAGCTTGCGCTCATCTAGATTATGTTACATATTATATTGTGTTAGCTTGCTTGCGCTTATCTTTATTGTCCTATATTTTCTATTGCGTTTGCTTGCCCTCATTTATATCGTATTATATATCATATCGCGTTTGATTGCCCTCAGTAATATTATT
Source organism: Microglena sp. YARC (assembly GCA_022414725.1). Classification (NCBI taxonomy): domain Eukaryota; kingdom Viridiplantae; phylum Chlorophyta; class Chlorophyceae; order Chlamydomonadales; family Chlamydomonadaceae; genus Microglena; species Microglena sp. YARC. Next base: position 10,647 of record JAJSRW010001400.1, on the reverse strand, counting down.
TTATATATTTTTTGTGTTTGCTTGCCCTCATTTACATTATAATATACATTACATTGTGTTTCCTTGACCTCATTTATATTTTGTTATATATTATATTGTGTTTGATTGCCCTCATTCATAATATATTACAATACATTATACTATACTAGATTATACTATATTATATTATATTGCGTTTGCTTGCCCTCATTAATATTATGATATTTATTGTTTTGTGTTTGCTTGCCCTCATTTACATTATATATTATATTACATTGTGTTTCCTTGCCCTCATTTGTATTGTGTTCTATATTATATTGTGTTTGATTGACCTCATTCATATTATATTATACTACATTATACTAGACTATATTATATTATATTTATATTATATTATATTATATCTATATTATATTATATTATATTATATTATAGTATAGTATACTATATTTATACTATTCTACATTATATTATATTATATTATATTATATTATATTATATTATATTCTATTATATTATATTGCGTTTGATTGCCCTCATTTATATGATATTATATATTATATTCTGTTTTCTTGTCCTCACTTATATTGCATTACCTATTATATTGCGTTTGCTTGCCCCCATATATTTTGTATTATATATTATATTGCGTTTGCTTGCCCTAATTCAGATTTTTTACATGTTATATTGCGTTTGATGCTCTCTCATTTGTACAGTTTTATATAATCGATTGTGTTTGCTTGCCTTCTTTTATATTGTATTATATATTATATTGCGTTTGCCTGCCCTCATTTACGTCACGTTACATTATATTGTATTGTGTTTGCTTGCCCTCATTAATATTATTGCATGTTATATTGTGTTTGCTTGCCCTCACTTATATTATTTTATATTCAGATTATATTTTACTTTATTTTATTATATTGCAATTTCTTGCCCTCACTTATATTACATTATATTGTATTGTGTTTGCTTGCCCTCACTTATATTGTATTATATGTATTAAATTGCGTTTGCTTGCCCTTGTGTTATTGTATTATATTATAGTATATTCAGTTAGCTTGCCCTCATTTGTATTATATGATATATTATATTCAGTTAGATTGCCCTCATTTGTATTATATGATTTATTATATTCAGTTAGATTGCACTCATTTGTATTATATGATATATTATATTCAGTTAGCTTGCCCTCATTTGTGTTATATGATATATTATATTCAGTTAGATTGCCCACATTTATATTTTATGATATATTATATTCAGTTAGATTGCCCTCATTTGTATTTTATGATATATTATATTCAGTTAGATTGCACTCATTTGTTTTATATGATTTATTATATTCAGTTAGATTGCACTCATTTGTATTATATAATATATTATATTCAGTTAGCTTGCCCTCATTTGTATTATATGATACATTATATTCAGTTAGATTGCACTCATTTATATTTTATGATATATTATATTCAGTTAGATTGCCCTCATTTGTATTTTATGATTTATTATATTCAGTTAGCTTGCCCTCATTTGCATTTTATGATATATTATATTCAGTTAGATTGCACTCATTTGTATTATATGATATAGTATACTCAGTTAGCTTGCCCTCATATGTATTATATAATATGATATATTCAGTTAGATTGGACTCATACCTACCCTGCAACTATCTTCACCCTGCATCCCATCGATTCTCACGCGCTTGCAGCGCGGAATCCCTCTGCTCAGCCACTTGCACCACTTGCATTCTATATTGGGCTGGATTACACTCATACCTGCCCTGCAGCTCTCTACACTCAGCATCCCATCGATGCTCGCGCTCTCGCAGTGCGGAATCCCTCTGCTTCGCCTCTTGCACCACTTGCAGCAGCTCTGGGGGTTGAATTGTCCAAGGTTTGAGCATTCATTTGTTTGAGCGGGTGGTGGATTGGTGGGTGTGTGTGTGGGTGTGTCTGGATGTGTGTGTGTGTGTTGGGGGCGGGGGGGGGAGGGGGATTGGTAGGTGTGTGTATGTGTGGAGGTCTGGATGTGTGTTTGTGTGCGTGTGTGTGTGGGGGGGGGGGGGTAGGGGGGGGGGGGGTAGGAGGGGATTGGGAGGTTGTGTGTGGGGGGGTCTGTATGTGTGTGTAGGGGTGGGGGGTCTGTATGTGTGCATGAGTGTGGGGTGTGGTGGAGGGACCGACCCCGCATGCTGGATGCCTTGTGCAACATGTGGGGCCCTCACAGCAGCTGTGGGGTTTGCATATCCAAGAATTGGGGAGTTGACTAGTGTGAGAGGGGTTTGTGGGTAGGTGGGTCATGTGCTTGGTGGTGGGGGGGAGGGGAGGGGAAGTGAACCACTTACAGCAGTTCTGTGGTATTTGAGTATCCAAGAATTTGGGAGTTAACTTGTGTGAGAAGGGTTTGTGGGTTTGTGGGTGGGTGGGTTTGTGAACCACTTACAGAAGCTCTGGGATGGTGGAGCACCCAAGAAGCTGGGAATCAATTAGTGTTAAGAGGGGGGGAGAGGGGCCTCATGTGCGAGTAGGAGGCCATGCGAGAAACTCGGAACAAGGGTCGTCAAAATGAGTTTTTCTTGTTTGTGATGCTCGGAAGTCCCGCTTAAGTTCTTCAAGCTGTGGGCATGTTTATATTCCAGTTAGGCAGCGGCATCATGTCCCAGCATGACCGCAACAGGGGACATAGTTGGTACCCATGGGGTACATGACTCGTTGCAACGTTGCCGTTTAACGAGGGATGCGATCGATCAATCGATCGATTTATCGAGCTCAATTACCTGAAATTAGCCCCTGGCAGCGCGTCTCAAGGTCCATCATCGACATTCTAATAAGCCTCGGGTATCGCCTGGGGGGACTCGATTACGTGGGAGACAGTGAGCAGCCCAGAATTGGCTGAAAAGGCATGCAACAATGTTGTTCCTCGGCCTCGAATCTCCAACGGCACGTAACGCCAAGCAACAATAGCTAGCCCCTAGAGAAACCTTCACAAACCAAAATGTTGCCTACGTCCCTATCGCTGAGCGAGCATGCTGCAAATGAGTAGAAAGCTGAAGGGCTGAGGGGGTGCGAGGCAAACTAGGAGACGGAGAAGCTGCAATTGACTCGCCCCTAGGGAATACAAGTGAAATAAAAGTGAACGACGAGTGCGAGTGTGGGCAACTCTGGCACATGGTGGGTGCGTGGGCACCCCGGTGCGTGGGTTGTTGGGGGGGTCTTGTGGGGGCAGTCCGCTTCGTCCACCTCTCCCAACATACCGCATCATCCACCCTTGCCATCCACCCTCCTTGTGACCCCGCGCGCGATGTGACCCTAACTAACGGTAGACGCTAACCGACCCTAACGCCCTAACGATCTGCCGTGCGGCCCTGCCTGGCCCGACCCCCGGCCCGACCTGCCCAGCCCCCCCAGCTTTCTTCTAGGCCCTCGCTATATAATCCTCGTCGCTAATTTTAGCTTGTCGAATGAGCGACCTCCTGTGCGCGACACCCCTTGATCCGTCTCAGAATTCCCACAGCGTTCCCATGTACCATATCCCATATCCCTCCCCGACTGCCTGGCGCCACGCCACTTGCCCATGCACCTGTGTTCGACGGTATCTAGAGGAAGGGACCATGCTCCCACAAGGTGGGACCCTGTGTGCCCGCTCCGTGTGCAGTTCCCACCCCCTGAAACCGGATCGACAAGTTTACAGCTGACGGTCGGGCAGTGCGGACGTGGGGGCTAGAGGAGGACGTGGGCCACGCCACCTCGGGAAACATCACCTTGGGATATACTGTGTAAACAGCTGAACAGGGGACTTGGGGCAAGTGGGGCCACGTCACCTCGGGATACATCGTGTATACAGCTCCGCAGCTGAGCAAGTAGAGTGGGGCAAGTGGGACCGACGCCACCTTGGGCGATTACACCAGCATGGATATTTGTCATTGGCAGTTGTCATAGGGTCTCTGTCCTTCTTTTGGGGGGGCCTGGGCTGCATGGGACAGCACAGCAGCCCATACCTTCAAGTAGCAGCACGTCAGTCATTGCTGGATTACTCTGTTAAGCAAGGCCTTCAGGTACACGGTGTGTGCGTGTGTGTGTGGGGGGGGTGGTCCAGCAGCCTGTGTGTGATTGGGGGGGGGGGGGGGGGGGGGGGGGGGGGGCCTAGCTTTGGTTACGGTGCTGGCGTAGAAAGAGTGAGCGGTGGCGTACCTTCAAGTAGCGCACGTCAGTCATTACTGATTACTCCTGTCAAGCAAGGCCTTCAGTATGCTGTTGGGTTTGGGTTTGGTTTGGGTTTTGGGGGGGGGGGGGGGGGGGGTAGATTTGTGTGTGGTGTGTGTGTGTGTGTGTGGTGTGTCTCGTGGTTTGGTGGTGGGGGTGGCGGGTAGCTTTTGGGCACGTGCCTGGGTGTGCGGCCTGTGCTTTGGATGGTGGTTGGTTGGGTGCGTGGGGTGCTTGTGTGTGGTGGGGGTGTATAGCTGTGTGTGCGTGGGTGTGTGTGGTGTGTTGGTTGCTGCTTGTGTGTGTGCTGATGAAAAAATGATGTGTGGTGTATGTGAAGCGTTATTTGAGGTTGTCTTGCTACTGTGTTGCTTGTGTGGATGGTGTGACGAGTAGTTGTCTTTTTTCTGTAAGTACGTGGTGTGTGTAGTGCAGTGTAATGTGATGTGCGTGCTGTATGTGTACGTGTGTGTCGGGTGGGACTCCGGTCGGATGGTGGGTGGTGGGAGTGGGTGGGGGATGGTTGGGCGGGGGGGGGGGGGTTAGGGTGGATCCGTTGGGGGGGACGCCGGCAGCCTCATTAATCTATCCATTCACTAGGGACTATCAACCTGTACTCTCCCTATCCGCTCACCATTCATGTGCTACCTGGACCTATTTGAAAAACTTCTTCCCTAGGCGTCCGCATAGAGAATTTGGTGAAAAGTGATCTAGAGCATAGCGGCCCGTCTGGGGGTGGTTGTGTCTCGTGGGAGTAGTAAGGCTCTTTGACTCGCCACGAGCCAACGCTCAACGGTGGCAGGCTTGTTATCGGAGAAAGGTTTGAAACTTTCAGCATGAGCACAGATTGAGAGCAGATCTCAAGGTTGCCGCTTAATGAACAGTGGTTGCTGTGGGAGTCGTGTTTTTGGATCTTTGAAACGTGCCAGCCCACACATGGATGGCATCTTATGGAGATAGCTTAAGACATGCTTAAAAGCGTGAGCACAGTTGAAAAGATTCTAGAAGGTGCCCGTAAGTAACCCTGGGATCATCTCACACCCAGCCAACCTCAGCTCAATTCCTCCGCACCCCGCTGTTCGGCGAATATGTTCGGATGTGCAAGGCTTGTTTCGGCGAGTCTTGTAGACTCCCATGTGCCATTGTGCAGGTCGCCTCCTCACGGCAGAAGCTTAAGACTCCTTTCAGAGTGGCACAATTGAAAGGGATCTGCGGTGCCGCGTCACCCCCATCAAACACCGGTGGTTGAAACGCCTCTCATTCGTGCCGCGCCGTGAAGTTCTCTTGTCCCTCACCTAGGCTGCATACCACCGAGGCATGTGAAACGGATTAGTTGTTTGGTTTCGACTCCCACGCTGCCATTGTGCGCAGGTGCTGACCGGAGAAAGCATTTAGTACCTCATCAAGCGTGGAGCAGAGTTAAAGGCAATCAGGAAAAGAGTGCCGTCTCCATGATCAATCCACCTAAGTCATGTCGAGAGTGTGGACTATGAAAGCTTAGCAACCTATGAATGTGGTGGAGTCACAATAATCCGAGGAGAGTTCATCTAGTATCACTCGGAATGGATTCTTTACTCTTAGGGTCGCCCACACCACCTGGCTGCGACCAGGAGATGGGTCACGCGCTGCCAGCCGCGGATCGATGGGTGAAAATCAGGTGGAGTGGGTGTGGGTAGGGCCGGGAGATAGGGGTGGTGGGGCGGTAGCGGCCGGGAGAGGGTGGGGTGGGGGGGTAGGCCGGAGAATAGGGGTGAGTGTGGGGGGTAGGCCGGGGAGATAGGGTGGCGGTGTGGGGGTAGGGCCGGGAGAGTAGGGGTGGGGTGGCGGAAGGGTAGGGGCCGGGAAGATTAGGGTGGGTGCGGGGGTAGGAGCCGGGAGAGGGTGGTGGCGTTGTGTGCGGTTGGTAGGGTGGGGTGGGGGGGTAAGGGCCGGGAGAGGGTGGTGTGCGGGTGTGGGTGGTAGGGTGGCGGTGGGGGTAGTGCCGGGAGGATAGGTGGGCGGGGGGGGTAGGAGGAGAGGTGGCGTGGCGGGGTGTGGGTGGGTAGGGTGGGGGGAGGGGTAGGGCACGGGAGAGGGTTACGGGGTGGCGGTATGTGGGGGCTAGTGGTGGGGTGGGGGGGTAGGGCCGGGAATAGGGGTGGCGGCATGGGGGTAGGCCGGGGAGAGAAGTGGTGGCGCGGTGTGGGTGGGTTAGGTGGGGTGGCGGGGGTAGCGGCCGGGACATAGGTGGGGCTGGGGGTAGCCGGAGATAGGGGTGCGGTGGGGGGTAGGGCCGGGAGAGGTCGGTGGCGGGTGTGGGTGGGTAGGGTGGGGTGCGGGGGTAGGGCCGGGAGACTAGGGGTGGGGTAGGGGGGTAGGGCCGGTGAGAGTCGGTGGCGGGTGTGAGGTGGGTAGTGGTGGGGGGTGGGCCGGAAGAGGGTGGTGGCGGTGTGGGGGGGTAGGGATGCGGGTGGGGGGGTTAGGGCCCGGGAGATAGGGGTGGGGGGGGGGAGGTATGCATGTTTGTGGTGGTAGCTGGGGGGGGGTGGGGGGGGGAGGCGCGAGGGCCGGATAATAGGGATGGGGGGGAGGTTGCCATGTAGTGTGGTGGTGTGCGTGGGATGGGTGTTGGATGGAGGTTGCATGTTGTGTGGTGGTGTGGTGGGATGGGGTGTTGGGCGACGTTGCATGCAGTTGGTGGTAGGGTGGGAATGGCGGTGTGTGAGGTTGCATGTTGTGTGGTGTAGGGGGGGAGGGGGGGGCAGGGTGGGACAGGGTAGGTTTCCCGGGAAACCAATAGGGTGGGGGGGAGGTTGCATGCAGTGTGGTCAGGTGTGACGTGCGGGAGTTGCATGTTGCCACTGTGGTTGTGGTGTGTGTGTGGGGGTGGGGGGGGAGGTTGCATGTGTGTGGTTGTGGTGGTGGGGGGTGGGTGGGGTGGCGGCATTCCATTGTAGTGGCGGTGGGGTGGGTGCGGCTGTTCCGGTGGGAGTTGCATGTTGGATGTTATGAGTGTGGGTGTGCGGTTGGGGTGTGGTGTGGTGCGAGGGGGGGGGGGGGGAAGGTTGCATGTAGTGGATGGTGGGGTGGTGCCAGGTGGAAGGGTGGAGGAGTGACAGTTGTGCTGAGTTGTGGATCGCTATGTGTGTGTGTGGCGGGGGGGGAGAGGTGCATGTAGTGGAGGTGGGGTGGGGGGCGGGGGAGGTTGCATGTTGCTGTGAGTTGTGGGGGTGTGATGCGGGGGTGGGGTGGGGATGGGGTGGGCGAGGATTTGGCATGTAGTGGGGTGGTGGGTGGGGTGGGGTGGGAGGCTTTGCATGTAATGGGGTGGGGGTGGGTGGAGTGGGGTGGGAAGGGACGGTTGCATTGTAGCTGGGGGGGTGGTGGTGGTGCGTGGCGGGGGGGTGGAGGTGCGTGTGGGGTGGTGAGGGGGGGGGGTGGGGTGGGGGTGGGGGGTGGGGGGTGGGGGGTGGGGTGGGGTGGGGTGGGGTGGGTGGGGTGGGGGTGTGGCGGGGGGGGGGGGGGGGGCAGGATGCATGCTAAGGGATGTACACCAGAATGATCGCAAATGCCATGAGGAAGGCATGTTTCATCCGATCATTATGATGCTTCTTTCACCTCAGGTGCAAACAGATGGGGCAGGGAGAGGGTGTGGGGGTGGGGGTGATCTGATGGGGGGGCAGAGGCGGGGAGAGAAGGGGCAGTAGGACTGAGGCAGAGGGGGGCAGGAAGGGTGGGGGGGGGGGGGTGTGCGGCGGGTCAGGAGAGGGCTGGGAGAGGGGGTGGGGGGGGTGCGCTTGGGCAGAGGACTGGGAGAGGGGTGAGGGGTGGGGGGCTGTAGGGGCAGGTAGGACTGGGAGAGTGGGCTGTGTTGTAGGGCGGGTGGGGTGGGGTAGAGGGTGCTAGGGTAGGAAGCCATAGAAAAGAGCGGAGCAGGAAGAAGGGACGGGGCGGGGGGGGGGGGTATGTATGGACAGGCTGCGGCCGGAGATGAAGGGCGGAGTGGAGAGAGGCTAGGTAGCAGATCTAAGAGAAGCGAGCAGTGGGTGGGTGGGGCAGGGGCGCATACAGGGCAGTGACCTGCAGGTCTGCTGTTCATGCTTGAAGGAGTCCTTACTTAATTTTAGCTGCTTAACATTTAGCAACCCTCTCGCATCAAATCCATCAACCCATAAACCGCAGTTAAACCCATAAACTCGATATCTACATCTATCTCTCTAACCTTCCAAGCCCTCGAACCCCTTGAACCCCTTAAACCTCGAAACTCTCCAACCCGCAAAGCTCCCAAAGCCTAATACCCTCACCCTTCCTCCCCCCCAAGTGCAATGCAAACACAGCTTCGACTGCTGAGCCATCTCAGATCACCTCTCTAACCCTCCAACCCTATTAACCCCCTCAAATCCTCATTCTCACAAACGCGCCAAACCGTCATCCCCACAAATCTAAAAACCTAGAAAACCCTGACAACTCTTCACCCAATCCCACACCTAACAGGGTGCGATGTAAACTCGGCTTCGACTGGTCCTGGAGGAAGCTAGCTCTCCATGGAAGTGGCAGTGGAGACCTGGTGCTGGAGGGGGGGGCCATTCGACTTTGTGTTCAAGGTGGTCACGCCAGACGACCACTCATCTCATCCTCTAGATGTGGTGTGTCTGACAGCGACATTCTGAGCAGGTGTGTCGTGGGGTGAGCTGATAGGGGTCAGGGGTTTGGTAGGTGGGTTGGGGGTTGGGGGAAGGGGGGGGGGGCCGGTTTTGTGTAGTGGTGGCCGGTTGAGGCATCGATTGGTGGTGTGTGGTCACCAACGAGGCCACTACATCTCTCTCTCTCTAGATGGTTGGTGTGTCTCTCATCGAGATCTTTGACTGTAGAGCGCTTGGTCTTGCGTGTGTGTGTGTGTTGTTCTTGTGGGGTGGTTGGGGTGTGTTGTGATGTGGGTGTGGTTGGAGGACGTGTTTTTGGGGTGGGGGTGGCTATTCGACATTGCGTTTACCAACCAACCATTGCACCATCTCCTGGCTGGTGGTGGTGTCGGACAGCATCATCTTTGAGCAGGTGGGCGCGCGTGGGATGTAGGGTCCGGGTTGGTGGGTTGCGGGTGGGGGAGATTCAACTTCGATATTGCAGGTGTTTACACCAACCAAGTTCTCACTTCTATCTATCTCTCTATCTGGTGGTCCAGTCTTGACAGCGATATACTTTTACAGTTGGTGGCGGCTTTGGTGTGTTGTTGTGGGGTGGTTGTGTGGTGGGTTTTGGAGGTTGGGTTGATGTGTTTTTTCCTTTTTGTTGTGTTAGTGGTAGTGTCGTGGGTTTAGTTGGTTGGGTGGGTGGTGTGTTGCGAGAGGGGTTGGGGGGGGGGGTGTGGCATTCGACAGGTTGTTACCCAACCATTAGCCACCACCACCCTTACTCTGGTTTGTAGCTTGACAGCGAATCGTTGATCTATGCTGGCTTGTCGAGGGCTGCTGTGGAAGGTGTTGTTAGCTCGCGCCCCTCGTGGCTCATCCTGGGGGGCGGAGTCCGTGTGCGGGACGATGAGGCCTGCACATCCCTTCAGCTGGCCCGCTACTACCAGTCGACCCGTCATGCGCATACCAGCCCGAGTAGGGGATGCGGCTCAGTCAACACACATCGCTGGGTCTGGCCAGCTCCACCAGTCAGAACAACTCCTTCTGAGGGGACACGGGTGCTGGAAGGAGAGTGGGAAGGGGCAGGGGGATGGGGATGAGCGGGCACCGCCACCCGCGTGCAGCAGTGGACCCCTCACCCTCACCCCCTAAGGAGTAGCAGTCGCCCAGCTCAGCCAACGGCCACCGATGGCACCGTGAGCGACCCGCCGCCACAACCATAGGGCTGGGAAGCGAGGCGGGGGATGACCCTCCCAAACTCCCACTCCACTTCTCAACCCGCCACATCCCGTCAACCACTCAACCAGCCTCCACCCATCCCACCATAACACCTTCACCCCCACAACCCCACCTCACCCAACCCCTACCACACACTCCAAACCACACCCAACACTACCCACCCCCACACACTACCCCAACCTACCCGAAGGCCAAACTCCCCCTGCCCCCGAATTAAGACTATACGAATCCAGCCCTCGGCCCAGGCAACCATATACCAACACAACAACGAATACAACGCCAAACACCAACATAACACAACACAACACTACCCAACCCCAGGCAACCCTGAACATTCCTCAGGTCGAGGGCAAACCACTTAACCAACACAACACAAACACAAACAACGCAAACCAACACAACACAAGCACAAACACAAACCAGGCAAACCACAAGAGCACAACCAACAACACCCCTCCCCCACCACACCCACAACCTCCCCCAGGCCAACACCACCCACACTGACCCATACAAACCAAACACCCAGCGCGCACCCTAAACCTCCACAAACAACCTACAACCACACCTGACACCCCACTCTTCCCTCCGACACCCATAAGTGCTCCTCCTCT
>JAJSRW010001001.1:0-29401 GCA_022414725.1 Microglena sp. YARC | reverse complement strand
CGCCTCTTGCTACTACGGAAATGGATCACGCGCTGCCACTCGGCGTCTAAACTAACGATACGCCGCAGGCGCGGCTAAAGCGCAGTGAATGGTGTTCTCTGTAGTTGGGCTCATGCATACTTTGCTTATCTGGGCTGTGCGGGCAAAGGGAAAATCTGGTTCTCAAGAGTTCTGGGGGCTACCAAAAAAGAGGCGCTTGGCTTGCACTGATGGGGCCCTGTTCGTTCGAAACAGCCAACTCGGAAGACGCTGTTTACAAAGTACCGAAAGCTCAGAAAGCCAGGGAACTGCAATACCTGTCTGAACCGGTGGCCCGCTAGCTTTGGCCCTCAGGGTCCTAACACGTAGCAGCTGTCTCTTGGCAGGCTCAATCGATGGGGTAACGCATTTCAAAAATAAGGGAGGTAAGGCTCTGTCCTATTTTCGTGCACGACTGAAGTTCTCGAAACATTTGCAGCCAAAGTCTTTCTGCAAGGTACATCTGGATGTGAATCGGAGCTGGGATGTCAATCACGGTGATAGGTCGTTGTTCCTTTTGTTTGAATCCTCTGCTGTTGGCCTCAGTTCGATTTGCTGATGGGGTTGATTCAACGTCAGAGGTATGGGGGTCCATTGTGGTATGAAGTGATTGGTTACCCACATCAATCACTTACATGTTCTATAATACCCACTGTCCAGTAAATCTCCTGTCCCGTAAATGCTGTAGCTCATTCTCTCCACTGCAAGATTGCTTTTGATAGTATTAGTTTACTGCCACTCGGCTCTTCTGTGCTCTGGTCTTTCCTGCTTCCAGTGATGGTGTGTATAAGTTTTGTCATGTAGGCCTTGTCACACCCTCCATCGTTGTTTGAGGGTTGCTGAATATTATCCAGCTTTTGCACTTGATGTTGTAATGAGGACGTGGAGTTATATATCCCATACCACATCTGCATGGTTTGGGCATAGGCGACTGGTCATCCCGGTTATGATCCTTGCACAACCTTGTCAGCGTGGTATGGTTAAGAACTTACCCCTCAGCCTTCATCAAGTAAAAAGATGGGTAAGATCCCATGGATGCTTGTCAAAAGGCTGAAGGGAAACCGTCTCCTTTTCCTAAAGAAAGCATGACTGAGTCCTTGCACCCCTCCAACGCCTTCACTTGGATATCATGGACCTGGGTTCATATATGGGGTCTTCGTCGGGAGTTTTATATTTGTGCCTTGTAGACCAATTCTCTGGCTATGCTGAGGTATTGTGGATTGAAGGACCAAGGGATGAACCTCCCTTAGCAGTCCAGACTATCATCCTCAGATGGTCAATCAGCTGCAGGGGTTTTTGCCTTTAAGTGTCTGAGATCTGACATGGGCTAAAGAGTTTATAGTTTAAATGGGTTCGAGGATTGGGTTAGAATCGTTGGGGCAGTACATGAGTTTTGTCTTTGCATACACTGCCACAGCAGAATGGCAACGTGGAAAGGTAAATGGGGTCCTTCAGAATATAGCTAGGAGTATCACTTGGAGTTCTAAGCTTACTAAGTCCTTTTGGCCCTATGCCTTCCTGCTGCTTGTTACCCTAGAAACCGTCTGCTAACCAGGGACGCAAACACCCTTTGAGTTGTTTTCTAAGGGTGAAACCTGATGTGTCGTTATTACGTGTGATTTGATGCCCCTGCTATGTGTTACTCTAGTCGAAATGGGAAAGAAACGTAATAAGCTAGACGAAAGGGCGTTATCTGGTAGACTGGTTGGGTATTCTCTGGTGAGTAAGGTTATTTTGTTTTGGTTCCTAAGTTGCGCCAGGTAGTAGAGAGGTCGTGATGTACTCTTCTATGAGCAGTTTGATCATAAACTGCATTCCTGGGCTAACTCCCTATGATGGGTCGCCATATGTCTCTAGCATACCCTGCGCCATCAACAGGACACATGCCTGTGGTTGCGGTTGATTCCTAGACCCTTTGTCTTCCCAATTGTTGACCACTGTCCTGACCATAGGATGACTCTGCGACCTAAGGTCGGGCCAGTGGTACTGTTTTGCGTGAGAACACACTGGGTCGGGCGTTTCTCAGTTTTCTGCGGCTCCTACGGACCAAAATCTTAGCGAATCTCGGGTCGCCAGGCCCTCCTCCGCGTCAACATTCCGTCGATGAAGTCGATGGATTTTACACCAATCAGACCATAGTGGATCCTTTGTTAGATCCATTGCTACTAGTCATCATGGTGACTCCCATCATCACTGATAGCTCGATGGATTGGTGAACGCTTCACTCCTGCCGGTCTCTGATAGATTACTCAGGAGTCCGGTGATGATGTAGCCGTTGCAAGATGATGCAAGTGATATCTTGAACCGTGGTCAGGCTCCGATACTGCGTTGGCTGAGGTGTTCGGTCGACCCAGGCTTCGTTGATTTAGAGGCAAAGAAGGCCGGCCCTGTTCAACCAGGCAGTAGTTCTGCAATGGGGCTTTACTAATCAAGGTTACTGCTGATACTGCTGATACCCCCGCTAATGAACCCATTGTACAAGTAAAACTGCTTGTACGTGGGAGCATCTGTTGTAAACAACACAAAAAAAAAAAAAAAAAAAAAAAAAAAACATCCACCACTGAACTGACCTACAAAGCTGCCATGTTGCATACCAACCTGACAGGATCAATGGCTTCTTGCCATGAAGGATGAGATGCTTCCTTCATGCCCATGGTACATGGGGTTCTCACTCCACAGCCTCGTAAGCAGAAGATCCTGTCTGCAAGCGTGGTTATTTGTGAAGAAGATTGGTGTTGATGGTTCTATACGCTTCAAGTGATATTCTCACCACCTGTTTGATTCTCTTGCTACAAACTCCTATCCTGAATTTTGGCTGTGAGTGTGGGCTCCTTCTTATTCTGAACAACACGCTTATCTCAAAATGACCATGGCTTGTGAGAAATGGCATAGAGGTATACTTAAACAAATGTTGGGTGTTTGCCAATCTACTACATCTAATATTATCATGGAAGAGCTGGGTAGAATCCCGTTGTGTTTTGCTTGGCTTAAACAAGCTTTGCGCTTCTGGAACAAGACCATTCATAAAGAACCTGAGGATCTCATTAGAATGGCTCTTGAGGAATCTTTTGACTCCAACACTGGCTGGTTCATGAACTTGCCGTTGTGCTCTCCACAAGCTAGGATCCAGTAAAAACATCAACATTTTGGAGGCTGTCGATGTCGAAGGTATTATAGTCTGAAGTTTTTGAGTCATGGAGGATTTAAGTACCCAAGTGACACCAATGCAGTTAGAGACATCCCTGATTACATTACATTACATTACACTTGTTAAAGTCTACTTGACACCGCGAGGGGTGTATGAGACTCTGTGCCTTTAAACAAAAAGAAAAAGCACCACAAAGCAAAAAAACCCCCATTACATCAGGGGTGTGTCGAGGGACAAACAAACCAAACTCCAACCACCGTTTTGGTGGCGTAGGTATTTAAACCCTTAGAGCCGGACCCAGATTTCAACCACTTACAGTGGCGGAGGTAAAGAAGCTAACAAATGAGAAGTCACAAGACAGAAGAAAAAAAGGGATGATAAATTACCGGTGCCACTAAGCATCCAGGGCTTCCTGTCTTGCTCTTCTACAGAGTAGAAAGATAGTCGCTAGCGTTGCTCCAAAAAGACTTAGTGCCATTTCCATTCATAAAGGTTCTGAATGTGGAATCGCAGAATTCCACATTCCATACGGTTAAGTTGGTGTCCCTCATGGACATGCCCTATAAATATCTGTAAACAGCTTCTGGTAGCAGGAGGCGAAATATCATTATAAAAAGGGCAACTCGAACATATGCATTTCAATCCTCAGGTTTTTGGAACCCACACATTTGACAGTGTCTCATTGAGCGAGGGATGTGTGCTCTATCCACCACCCTCATTCTTTTCTGTGTCCTGATGAGAGAAGGGTTAAGTGGATTTTTTAAAACGCCTCCGATACCAAAAATGGTTCGGGCAGCCAACAGTAATGATGAGAATGGCTTGATTCCCTTTACATCCCTTACATAAGCAGATCAGATTCGTTCCATAGCACAGTTTAGAATGGGTTTCCATTGGCTGAAACACAGAAAGAATGAGGGGTGTGGATAGAAGCACACATCCCTCGCTCAATGAGACACTGTCAAAATGTGTGGGGTTCAAAAACCTGAGGTGAAATGCATATATTTTTGAGTGCCCTTTTATAATGATATTCGCCTCCGCTACCAGAAGCTGTTTACAGATATTTATAGGCATGTCATGAGGATACCACTTAACCGTATGGATGTGGAATTTCTGCGATTCCACATTTCAGAACTTATGAATGGAAATGGCCACTAAAGTCCTTTTTGGAGCAACCTAGCCGACTATCTTTCTACTTGATTAGAAGAGCAGACAGGAAGCCCTGGATACTTAGTGGGACCGTTTAATTTATCATCCCTTTTTTCTTCGTGACTTCTCAGTTGTTAGTCTTTCTTTCTTACCTCCGCCACTGTAAGTGGTTGAGATCTGGGTCCGGCTCTAAGGGGTTTAATACTACGCCACAAACGGTGGTTGGGGAGTTTGGTTTGTTGTCCTCGACACACCCCTGATGTAATGGGGTTTTTTTGCTTTGTGGTGCTTTTTCTTTTTGTTTAAAGCACAGAGTCTCATACACCCTCGCGGTGTCAAGTAGACTTTAACATGTAATGTAATGTAATGTAATGTAAGGCACGTTTTTGTGTCCGTGGTTTTCTGCGCGTCCTGGGCTGGATTTTCCATGATGTATATGCCCTGTCTGCTCCAAAGCAGGTCTTAGGGGCTCCTGGGCTGCCATCACTCATAGGAAGATGAATTTTGTTCGGCCCCAGCTATATCAAGACTCGCATTCCTAAATGCCAAGCTGGAGCCTGTCTGGACCTGTATGCCACCAGCCTGGGGCTTAGGCACCTTGGTCCTAACGGTGTTCCACTTGTCTGCAAAACTGATCAAGTCCTTTATGGATTGAAGCAGGCACCCAGAGCTTGGAGTAGGGATGTCAAGCGGTTCTGGTTGCTCATGGCTTTTACTATGTGCAAGGCAGAACCTGCTCTGTACTTTAGGGAAGGATTCTGATGGTGGGTGGGAGCTATGTTCCCTGACCTATGTTGATGACTTTATCTGTGCTTTTAGTGAGCTGATAGGTATGTTTGCTGATCCAGGCAATGGAAGCAGCTGGCTGGGAGTCAAAGAGATGGGTGTTTCCAATTCAGTTCCCTCTTTGGACATGGATTAGTTACCTTGACTCTGAAGGCAGGGTGTGTTCAGATCAATCTCTCTCAGCACACCTACATTGTTGATCTGGTGGAGCAGTTGTCTTACTGCTGCTGCCCCACCCAAGTTTGCTGCTCCCATGGCCAAATCCACTGTTTCTGACGCCCCTGGAGAGCCCCTGCCGTCTAATAGCCAGTACCTCTCTCTTGTAGGTGCTTTGCTATACCTGGCCACTTGAAACCCACAGGCCTGATATTTCCTTTGCTGTTAGCTATTTATCAGGTTCTCTGCTCACCCTACAGTCCCTCTCTGGAGGGGCTGCCAAAACGGTTACTCTTGTATTTCAGAACACATTCTCACCTCGCAAGGGTCTAACTTACCCACAGCCCTGATTTCACTTTTACTTGTCTTTAGTGACTCATCTTTATGCTGATGATAGGGGTCTGACAGGAGATCTCAGACTGGCTTTGCAGTTCTAGCTGGTTGGTGCATTGTTAACTGGATGAGCAAGCGACCAGCCTACTGTTGCTATTAGCTCTAGTGAGGCTGAGTATCAGGCCCTTCCCAGGCTGCCAGGAGTCCAATGTTGAAGAAATTTGAGGGTGGATCTGGGTCTGCCTTGTGCTTGGGTTACAATTCAGGGTGACAACTTTAGGTTCCCTGAGTTGGGCCACTGATGGCCAGCTTCTGCCTCGCAGCAAGCATTGATGTTATTCATCACTACATCAGGAGCTGGTGCAGGATGGCCCAACTGGCTGTTGCTGATGTTATCAGGCTGTGGATAACTGTGCTGACCCTTCACCAAGCCCTTGATCCTGTGTGTTCTGGCGGTTTGTCCGTATGCTTGGAATGAACGCTACTTCTTAGGGTCATTTTTTTTTTTAGTTTTTGGTTACATACGTTTCTTGTTTTTGGTTCCCACCCAAAAATCATTGTATGGCATTAGGGTTCCTAAATTCGGATCTGGTTTCTATACCGTTTGTTACCCGTCATTGATATTCGGTTACTCTCTCCTTCTCCCTGGCACTCTTTTTAGGTATTTTGCTTGGTCCATTCCTTCATTTACACCCTTTGGGTTTTGGGGTTACATTTGAAGGTTTCTCTCGCCATTTTTTCGGAGTTTCTCTTTAATTTTTTTTTTTAATCTGTTACATATAGTTCTATGTCCCCAGAGGCCATAGGTGGAGTAGTAGTATTCGTATGTCACCTGTGTCCATAGGTGGAGTGACTAAGCATGAATTGCGGTGCTCTCAAGCGTTTTATGACTTGGTGACTACCTTATGTACTCCCTTAGAAACTATCGGCCCTGATAGCTTCCATAGTGATAGCTTCCCGTAGAAAACTGAGTCATCCTTAGTGACTCAGTGTCAGCTTCCTATTGACTGCCTGTCTCTCTGTGTCTTTATCGTTCTCATCTCCCTGACATGTCCTGTGTTAAACGGTGTCGACCTCACTCAAATCCGGGCTTAGGGTCTATTCCTACAGGTGTACATCCACTTCGCCCACCGCTGGTGTGCCTTTAGTGTACGTCCTTTTGCTTGTAACGTATTTATTCTCGTCTCTGTGTATAGATTGGCGTCTGTCTCTCTGCATATATCTCTGTCCAACTTCCTCTTAGAAGTGCTTAATAGCCTGATAGCAGCTGACATGAAGAGCATGCTAGTGGAGACGTGAGCAGGAAGGAAGGGAAGGAGAGAGCTGCCTTCTTCTGAGGGATCATGGTCCCAAATTAACCTTGAAGAGGAATAGCCTGCCCCCCTCCAGTAGGCTGACCTCTTTTGAGGGCAGAAGTAGCGGGACCGGAGCGTCCTGTAACACTCAAAGGGCACTGCAGCTCGCGAAATTGCAAGTCGCTCCAGTCCGAATTGCCGAAGCTTTCGAAAAAACCTCCAGCTCCAATTGTCGCACTAAAGACTACTAGGTACTCAGCAGCCCTACATGAAGACAGCAGGATGAGATGGACTGCTCGGAATAAGGGAATCAGGGAGAGGTCACTAAAGTCCCAAATTACTATGAAGAGAATATGCCTGCCCCCCTCCCTGACCTCTTATGCTGAGCTCCTGAGGGGCAGAGTAGGCATTAGACCGCATGAGCGTCTTGTAACACTCAAATGGGGCATTGAGCAGCTCCCATAGCCGCGAAAGGTTCTGCAGTCGCTCAGCCGAATTGGCCGAAGCAGCTTCGCAGCAAAGTTATAAGGCGGCCGGAGAGCAGACATTGCTAGGGCGAAAAAGGACCTCCAGCTCCCAATTGTCGCCTCAAACTTCGTCTACTAGTATCTCAGCAGCTGACATGAAGGAGCAGATGAGAGGGAGGAGATGGAGGATTCTGAGAGAAGGAGGAAGTGGGGCAAGAAGGGAATCAGGAGAAGAAGAGGCATAGGCTGGCTGAACATCGGGTGTCAAATCGTAGCAACACTGCTCCAAAGCTCCAGAAAGTAGCTGACCTCTTTGCTGACTTCTAGAACGCGGAAAAAAGACGCCTTCCACAACTTCCAAATTGCTACCATCAAGCTTTTCGTGCAGTTCCAGCCGAAAGAAAGCAGGAGCATCGTGAATGAGAGAGCTGCTTTGCAGACATTTGGGGTCGAAAAAAGGGACCTCCAGAAAGCTCAAAGCTTCGTCTAAAGGTACTCAGCTGACAGACATTCTGAGAGTAGGAGGAAGTGGGTGCGGAAGAAGGAATCAGGAGAAGCTGCTTCAAGTACTATTCGCCAAATTACTTGAAAGGAATACCTGCCCCCTCCAGTCAGCTGATTACCACCAGCCATAGCGGAAATTGCAGGTCGCTCCAGCCCGAATTGCCGAAGCAGCCTTCGCAGCAAAGTTATAAGCGGCGGAGTCCGGAGAGCAGACATTGCTAGCGCGAAAAAGGACCTCCAGCTCCAATTTGTCGCCTCAAAGCTTCGTCTACTAGGTAATCAAGCAGCTGACATGAAGGAGCAGGGATGAGAGGGAGGAGATGGAGGATTCTGAGAGGAAGGAGGAAGTGGGTGGGGCTCGAAGAAAGGGAATCAGGAGAGAGCTGCTTCTGAAGACTAAGGATGGGGGTCGGGTGGTCCCAAATTAACTTGAAGAGAATAGCCTGCCCCCCTCCAGTAGGCTGACCTCTTATGCTGACCTCTGGAGGGGGCAGAGTAGCGGATTAGACCGCATGAGCGTCTGTAACACTCAAATGGGGCACTGAGCAGCTCCCATAGCCGCGAAATTGCAGTCGCTCCAGCCGAATTGGCGAAGCAGCTTCGCAGCAAAGTTATAAGGCGCCGAGAGCAACATTGCTAGGGCGGAAAAAAGACCTCCAGCTCCAATTGTCGCCTCAAAGCTTCGTCTACTAGGTATCTCAGCAGCTGACATGAAGGAGCAGGGATGAGAGGGAGGGAGATGGAGGATCTGAGAGAGGAAGGAGGAGTGGGTGGGGCTCGGAAGAAGGGAATCAGGAGAGAGCTGCTTCTGAAGGACTAAGGATGGGGGTCGGGTGGTCCCAAATTAACTTGAGAGAATAGCCTGCCCCCTCCAGTAGGCTGACCTCTTATGCTGACCTCTGGAGGGGCAGAGTAGCGGATTAGACCGCATGAGCGTCTGTAACACTCAAATGGGGCACTGAGCAGCTCCCATAGCCGCGAAATTGCAGTCGCTCCAGCCGAATTGGCCGAAGCAGCTTCGCAGCAAAGTTATAAGGCGGCCGGAGAGCAACATTGCTAGGGCGAAAAAGGACCTCCAGCTCCAATTGTCGCCTCAAAGCTTCGTCTACTAGGTATCTCAGCAGCTGACATGAAGGAGCAGGGATGAGAGGGAGGAGATGGAGGATTCTGAGAGGAAGGAGAAGTGGGTGGGGCTCGGAAGAAGGGAATCAGGAGAGAGCTGCTTCTGAAGTACTAAGGATGGGGGTCGGGGTGGTCCCAAATTAAACTTGAAGAGAATAGCCTGCCCCCCTCCAGTAGGCTGACCTCTTATGCTGACCTCTGGAGGGGGCAGAGTAGCGGATTAGACCGCATGAGCGTCTGTAACACTCAAATGGGGCACTGAGCAGCTCCCATAGCCGCGAAATTGCAGTCGCTCCAGCCGAATTGGCCGAAGCAGCTTCGCAGCAAAGTTATAAGGCGGCCGGAGAGCAGACATTGCTAGGCGAAAAAAGGACCTCCAGCTCCAATTGTCGCCTCAAAAGCTTCGTCTACTAGGTATCTCAGCAGCTGACATGAAGGAGCAGGGATGAGAGGGAGGAGATGGAGGATTCTGAGAGAAGGAAGGAAAGGGTGGGCTCGGAAGAAGGGAATCAGGGAGAGAGCTGCTTCTTGAAGTACTAAGGATGGGGTCGGGTGGTCCCAAATTAACTTGAAGAGAATAGCCTGCCCCCTCCAGTAGGCTGACCTCTTATGCTGACCTCCTGGAGGGGGCAGAGTAGCGGATTAGACCGCATGAGCGTCTGTAAACACTCAAATGGGGCACTGGAGCAGCTCCCATAGCGCGAAATTGCAGTCGCTCCAGCCGAATTGGCCGAAGCAGCTTCGCAGCAAAGTTATAAGGCGGCCGGAGAGCAGACATTGCTAGGGCGGAAAAAAGGACCTCCAGCTCCAATTGTCGCCTCAAAGCTTCGTCTACTAGTATCTCAGCAGCTGACATGAAGGAGCAGGGATGAGAGGGAGGAGATGGAGGATTTCTGAGAGGAAGGAGGAAGTGGGGTGGGCTCGGAAGAAGGGAATCAGGAGAGAGCTGCTTCTGAAGGACTAAGGATGGGGGTCGGGTGGTCCCAAATTAACTTGAAGAGAATAGCCTGCCCCCTCCAGTAGGCTGAACCTCTTATGCTGACCTCTGGAGGGGGCAGAGTAGCGGATTAGACCGCATGAGCGTCTGTAACACTCAAATGGGGCACTGAGCAGCTCCCATAGCCGCGAAATTGCAGTCGCTCCAGCCGAATTGGCCGAAGCAGCTTCGCAGCAAAGTTATAAGGCGGCCGGAGAGCAGACATATGCTAGGGCGAAAAAAGGACCTCCGCTCCAATTGTCGCCTCAAAGCTTTCGTCTACTAGGTATCTCAGCAGCTGACATGAAGGAGCAGGGATGAGAGGGAGGAGATGGAGGATTCTGAGAGGAAGAGAAGTGGGTGGGGCTCGGAAGAAGGGAATCAGGAGAGAGCTGCTTCTGAAGGACTAAGGATGGGGGTCGGGTGGTCCCAAATTAACTTGAAGAGAATAGCCTGCCCCCCTCCAGTAGGCTGACCCTCTTATGCTGACCTCTGGAGGGGCAGAGTAGCGGATTAGACCGCATGAGCGTCTGTAAACACTCAAATGGGGCACTGAGCAGCTCCCATAGCCGCGAAATTGGCAGTCGCTCCAGCCGAATTGGCCGAAGCAGCTTCGCAGCAAAGTTATAAGGCGGCCGGAGAGCAGACATTGCTAGGGCGAAAAAAGGACCTCCAGCTCCAATGGTCGCCTCAAAGCTTCGTCTACTAGGTATCTCAGCAGCTGACTGAAGGAGCAGGGATGAGAGGGAGGAGATGGAGGATTCTGAGAGGAAGGAGGAAGTGGGTGGGGCTCGGAAGAAGGGAATCAGGAGAGAGCTGCTTCTGAAGGACTAAGGATGGGGGTCGGGTGGTCCAAATTAACTTGAAGAGAATAGCCTGCCCCCCTCCAGTAGGCTGACCTCTTATGCTGACCTCTGGAGGGGGCAGAGTAGCGGATTAGACCGCATGAGCGTCTGTAACACTCAAATGGGGCACTGAGCAGCTCCCATAGCGCGAAATTGCAGTCGCTCCAGCCGAATTGGCCGAAGCAGCTTCGCAGCAAAGTTATAAGCGGCCGGAGAGCAGACATTGCTAGGGCGAAAAAAGGACCTCCAGCTCCAATTGTCGCCTCAAAGCTTCGTCTACTAGGTATCTCAGCAGCTGACATGAAGGAGCAGGGATGAGAGGGAGGAGATGGAGGATTTCTGAGAGGAAGAGGAAGTGGTGGGGCTCGGAAGAAGGGAATCAGGAGAGAGCTGCTTCTGAAGTACTAAGGATGGGGGTCGGGTGGTCCCAAATTAACTTGAAGAGAATAGCCTGCCCCCCTCCAGTAGGCTGACCTCTTATGCTGACCTCTGGAGGGGGCAGAGTAGCGGATTAGACCGCATGAGCGTCTGTAAACACTCAAATGGGGCACTGAGCAGCTCCCATAGCCGCGAAATTGCAGTCGCTCCAGCCGAATTGGCCGAAGCAGCTTCGCAGCAAAGTTATAAGGCGGCCGGAGAGCAGACATTGCTAGGGAAAAAAGGACCTCCAGCTCCAATTGTCGCCTCAAAGCTTCGTCTACTAGGTATCTCAGCAGCTGACATGAAGGAGCAGGGATGAGAGGGAGGAGATGGAGGATTCTGAGAGGAAGGAGGAAGTGGGTGGGCTCGGAAGAAGGGAATCAGGAGAGAGCTGCTTCTGAAGTACTAAGGATGGGGGTCGGGTGGTCCCAAATTAACTTGAAGAGAATAGCCTGCCCCCCTCCAGTAGGCTGACCTCTTATGCTGACCTCTGGAGGGGCAGAGTAGCGGATTAGACCGCATGAGCGTCTGTAACACTCAAATGGGGCACTGAGCAGCTCCCATAGCCGCGAAATTGCAGTCGCTCCAGCCGAATTGGCCGAAGCAGCTTCGCAGCAAAGTTATAAGGCGGCCGGAGAGCAGACATTGCTAGGGCGGAAAAAGGACCTCCAGCTCCAATTGTCGCCTCAAAGCTTCGTCTACTAGGTATCTCAGCAGCTGACATGAAGGAGCAGGGATGAGAGGGAGGAGATGGAGGATTCTGAGAGGAAGGAGGAAGTGGGTGGGGCTCGGAAGAAGGGAATCAGGAGAGAGCTGCTTCTGAAGGACTAAGGATGGGGTCGGGTGGTCCCAAATTAACTTGAAGAGAATAGCCTGCCCCCCTCCAGTAGGCTGACCTCTTATGCTGACCTCTGGAGGGGGCAGAGTAGCGGATTAGACCGCATGAGCGTCTGTAACACTCAAATGGGGCACTGAGCAGCTCCCATAGCCGCGAAATTGCAGTCGCTCCAGCCGAATTGGCCGAAGCAGCTTCGCAGCAAAGTTATAAGGCGGCCGGAGAGCAGACATTGCTAGGGCGAAAAAAGGAGCTCCAGCTCCAATTGTCGCCTCAAAGCTTCGTCTACTAGGTATCTCAGCAGCTGACATGAAGGAGCAGGGATGAGAGGGAGGAGATGGAGGATTCTGAGAGGAAGGAGGAAGTGGGTGGGGCTCGGAAGAAGGAATCAGGAGAGAGCTGCTTCTGAAGGACTAAGGATGGGGGTCGGGTGGTCCCAAATTAACTTGAAGAGAATAGCCTGCCCCCCTCCAGTAGGCTGACCTCTTATGCTGACCTCTGGAGGGGGCAGAGTAGCGGATTAGACCGCATGAGCGTCTGAAACACTCAAATGGGGCACTGAGCAGCTCCCATAGCCGCGAAATTGCAGTCGCTCCAGCCGAATTGGCCGAAGCAGCTTCGCAGCAAAGTTATAAGGCGGCCGGAGAGCAGACATTGCTAGGGGGCGAAAAAAGGACCTCCAGCTCCAATTGTCGCCTCAAAGCTTCGTCTACTAGGTATCTCAGCAGCTGACATGAAGGAGCAGGGATGAGAGGGAGGAGATGGAGGATTCTGAGAGGAAGGAGGAAGTGGGTGGGGCTCGGAAGAAGGGAATCAGGAGAGAGCTGCTTCTGAAGGACTAAGGATGGGGGTCGGGTGGTCCCAAATTAACTTGAAGAGAATAGCCTGCCCCCCTCCAGTAGGCTGACCTCTTATGCTGACCTCTGGAGGGGGCAGAGTAGCGGATTAGACCGCATGAGCGTCTGTAACACTCAAATGGGGCACTGAGCAGCTCCCATAGCCGCGAAATTGCAGTCGCTCCAGCCGAATTGGCCGAAGCAGCTTCGCAGCAAAGTTATAAGGCGGCCGGAGAGCAGACATTGCTAGGGCGAAAAAAGGACCTCCAGCTCCAATTGTCGCCTCAAAGCTTCGTCTACTAGGTATCTCAGCAGCTGACATGAAGGAGCAGGGATGAGAGGGAGGAGATGGAGGATTCTGAGAGGAAGGAGGAAGTGGGTGGGGCTCGGAAGAAGGGAATCAGGAGAGAGCTGCTTCTGAAGACTAAGGATGGGGGTCGGGTGGTCCCAAATTAACTTGAAGAGAATAGCCTGCCCCCCTCCAGTAGGCTGACCTCTTATGCTGACCTCTGGAGGGGGCAGAGTAGCGGATTAGACCGCATGAGCGTCTGTAACACTCAAATGGGGCACTGAGCAGCTCCCATAGCCGCGAAATTGCAGTCGCTCCAGCCGAATTGGCCGAAGCAGCTTCGCAGCAAAGTTATAAGGCGGCCGGAGAGCAGACATTGCTAGGGCGAAAAAAGGACCTCCAGCTCCAATTGGTCGCCTCAAAGCTTCGTCTACTAGGTATCTCAGCAGCTGACATGAAGGAGCAGGGATGAGAGGGAGGAGATGGAGGATTCTGAGAGGAAGGAGGAAGTGGGTGGGGCTCGAAGAAGGGAATCAGGAGAGAGCTGCTTCTGAAGTACTAAGGATGGGGGTCGGGTGGTCCCAAATTAACTTGAAGAGAATAGCCTGCCCCCCTCCAGTAGGCTGACCTCTTATGCTGACCTCTGGAGGGGGCAGAGTAGCGGATTAGACCGCATGAGCGTCTGTAACACTCAAATGGGGCACTGAGCAGCTCCCATAGCCGCGAAATTGCAGTCGCTCCAGCCGAATTGGCCGAAGCAGCTTCGCAGCAAAGTTATAAGGCGGCCGGAGAGCAGACATTGCTAGGGCGAAAAAAGGACCTCCAGCTCCAATTGTCGCCTCAAAGCTTCGTCTACTAGGTATCTCAGCAGCTGACATGAAGGAGCAGGGATGAGAGGGAGGAGATGGAGGATTCTGAGAGGAAGGAGGAAGTGGGTGGGGCTCGGAAGAAGGGAATCAGGAGAGAGCTGCTTCTGAAGTACTAAGGATGGGGGTCGGGTGGTCCCAAATTAACTTGAAGAGAATAGCCTGCCCCCCTCCAGTAGGCTGACCTCTTATGCTGACCTCTGGAGGGCAGAGTAGCAGATTAGACCGCATGAGCGTCTGTAACACTCAAATGGGGCACTGAGCAGCTCCCATAGCCGCGAAATTGCAGTCGCTCCAGCCGAATTGGCCGAAGCAGCTTCGCAGCAAAGTTATAAGGCGGCCGGAGAGCAGACATTGCTAGGGCGAAAAAAGGACCTCCAGCTCCAATTGTCGCCTCAAAGCTTCGTCTACTAGGTATCTCAGCAGCTGACATGAAGGAGCAGGGATGAGAGGGAGGAGATGGAGGATTCTGAGAGGAAGGAGGAAGTGGGTGGGGCTCGGAAGAAGGGAATCAGGAGAGAGCTGCTTCTGAAGGACTAAGGATGGGGGTCGGGTGGTCCCAAATTAACTTGAAGAGAATAGCCTGCCCCCTCCAGTAGGCTGACCTCTTATGCTGACCTCTGGAGGGGCAGAGTAGCGGATTAGACCGCATGAGCGTCTGTAACACTCAAATGGGGCACTGGCAGCTCCCATAGCCGCGAAATTGCAGTCGCTCCAGCCGAATTGGCCGAAGCAGCTTCGCAGCAAAGTTATAAGGCGGCCGGAGAGCAGACATTGCTAGGGCGGAAAAAAGGACCTCCAGCTCCAATTGTCGCCTCAAAGCTTCGTCTACTAGGTATCTCAGCAGCTGACATGAAGGAGCAGGGATGAGAGGGAGGAGATGGAGGATTCTGAGAGGAAGGAGGAAGTGGGTGGGGCTCGGAAGAAGGGAATCAGGAGAGAGCTGCTTCTGAAGGACTAAGGATGGGGGTCGGGTGGTCCCAAATTAACTTGAAGAGAATAGCCTGCCCCCTCCAGTAGGCTGACCTCTTATGCTGACCTCTGGAGGGGGCAGAGTAGCGGATTAGACCGCATGAGCGTCTGTAACACTCAAATGGGGCACTGAGCAGCTCCCATAGCCGCGAAATTGCAGTCGCTCCAGCCGAATTGGCCGAAGCAGCTTCGCAGCAAAGTTATAAGGCGGCCGGAGAGCAGACATTGCTAGGGCGAAAAAGGACCTCCAGCTCCAATTGGTCGCCTCAAAGCTTCGTCTACTAGGTATCTCAGCAGCTGACATGAAGGAGCAGGGATGAGAGGAAGGAGATGGAGGATTCTGAGAGGAAGGAGGAAGTGGGTGGGGCTCGGAAGAAGGGAATCAGGAGAGAGCTGCTTCTGAAGGACTAAGGATGGGGGTCGGGTGGTCCCAAATTAACTTGAAGAGAATAGCCTGCCCCCCTCCAGTAGGCTGACCTCTTATGCTGACCTCTGGAGGGGGCAGAGTAGCGGATTAGACCGCATGAGCGTCTGTAACACTCAAATGGGGCACTGAGCAGCTCCCATAGCCGCGAAATTGCAGTCGCTCCAGCCAAATTGGCCGAAGCAGCTTCGCAGCAAAGTTATAAGGCGGCCGGAGAGCAGACATTGCTAGGGCGGAAAAAGGACCTCCAGCTCCAATTGTCGCCTCAAAGCTTCGTCTACTAGGTATCTCAGCAGCTGTCAGCATGAATTGCGGTGCTCTCAAGCGTTTTATGACTTGGTGACTACTTATGTACTCCCTTAGAACTATCGGCCCTGATAGCTTCCCATAGTGATAGCTTCCCGTAGAACTGAGTCATCCTTTAGTGACTCAGTGTCAGCTTCCTATTGACTGCCTGTCTCTCTGTGTCTTATCGGTCTCTCCCTGACATGTCCTGTGTTAAACGGTGTCAGGGTGACAAGATCCGGGCTTAGGGTCTATTCAGGTTACAGGCATCCACTTCGCCCACCGCTGGTGTCCTTTAGTGTACGTCCTTGCTTGTAACGTTATTCTCGTCTCTGTGTATAGATTGGCGCGTCTGTCTCCGCTGCATACATCTCTGTCCACTCTTAGAAGTGCTTAATAGCTGATAGGTTCTGGGCTTCATCTCGATCTACCACTGCTTTATAATGCAACTTCCGCGTGGGCCTCCATGCCGGCTTCGAAAAGCTAACCCCACAGAATGGTTTGTCTTGGTCGCGCGGTATGGAGAGCGTCATTGTATCCAATGGCTGCGACCGCATTCTTCCGTTCAAGACTCGTGTTCCCACTGATTGGCTTGATGATTGCGCGCCAGCGGCCTCTGCTGCCTTAGATGAGTCTCCTTCCGCCATCATGGAAGACATCCCCCCTACCATACCTCCATTTCTCTCCCTCCTTCTCCTCTTGTCCAACGCCTCCTTCCTGAGGTAGAGGATATTCTGATGCGTCTATGCTGCGTCTCGACTCAGATCATCAAATACAAGTCTTCTCCTCCGCCTCCTGATGCCCGTTTTGTGTATGACAATGCTGATCTGGCTCGCCATAAGCATGAAGATGGCTACTACACTGAGGATGACGATGACGACGAAGAGGAAGACCTACAGAGTGCGCGGAGTGGTGACTTCGGTGGAGTCACACCTTCCACTGCCACTCGTGTTTTTGAGTCTCCGGTGTTTGAGCACCAGTCGGCTCCTCCTCCTCCTCCTCCTCCTCCTGTCTACAAGCCTCCGACTGCTCCTCCGCATCCACCTGCGGTACCTGAGTTGGCTATGCCGACTTTGCTGAGAAGCTCGTCACTTGGTCCTTTGATTCCTCCCCTCCCCTTTGTTTGCAACCCTTCTGAGCGAGCTCTGGCTGGCTACCACACGCGGTCTCGTGAGACTGCTGCTGCTGCCTCGAGTGTCCACAGCGATGCTGCTGGCCCCTCCCTGAATCCACCTCCACCTCCACCGTTGGAGCAGCCTCCTGCCCCTTCTCCTTTTCCTCCCCCCTTGCCCTACTACCCGAATCGCTCGCTGGGATGCTTATCTTGGGAGCACCTGCTTGATGGCTCCACACCTTCGCGCATGGATGTGCGGAGTTGCCGCCAAATTCGCCAGGCGCAGAAAGCTGGTGACTCCTTGGACCGCACTTTGTACGGTAGGATGGATCAGGCTGCCACTCGGGCTAATCTAGATACGAAGGGGCGGGCTAGGCGAGTGATGGTGTTCTCTGAGTTGGGTCATGCATGCCGTGCTTATCTGGGGCCTGTGCGGGCAAGGGATCTGGTTCTCAGAGTTCCGGGGGCACCAAGAGGCGCTTGGATTGCACTTGGGGACCCTGTCGTTCGAAAACGAGCCACTCGGAAGACCGCTGCTTTACAAAGTATCCGGAACTCAGAAAGGCCAAGGGACGTGCACCTGGTTCTGAACCGGTGCCCGTAGCTTTGGCCCTTCCAGGGTCGCTTACACGTAAGCAGCTGTCGTCCTTGCAGGCTCAGATCGATGGGTACGCCATTTCAAAGAACTAGGAGGTAAGCTCTGTCCTATTTTCGTGCACGACTAAGTTCTCAAACATTTGCAGCCCAAGTCTTTCTGAAGGTATCTGGCATGTGGACTCGGGAGCTGGGATGTCAATCACAGGTGATAGGTCGTTGTTCACTGTGTTTGAATCCTCTGCTGTTGGGCCTGCAGTTCGATTTGCTGATGGGGTGATTCAACGGTCAGAGGGTATGGGGTCCATTGTGTTATGTAGTGATTGGTTACCAACATCAATCACCTTAACCAATGTTCTATACATACCCCACTGTCCAGTAAATCTCCTGTCCGTAAATGCTGTAGCTCATTCTCTCCACTGCAAGATTGCTTTTGATAGTATTAGTTGTACTGCCACTCAGGGCTCTTCTGTGCTCTGGTCCTTTCCTGCTTCCAGTGATGGTGTGTATAAGTTTGCATGTAGGCCTTGTCACACCTCCAGTCGTTGTTTGAGGGTTGCTGAATATTATCCAGCTTTTGCACTTGATGTTGATGAGGACGGTGGAGTTATTATCCCTACCACTCCTGCATGTCGTTGTGGCATAGGCGACTGGGTCATCCCGGTTATGATGCCTTGCACAACCTTGTCAAGCGTGGTATGGTTAAGAACTTACCCCTCAGCCTTCATCAAGTACAAAAGATGGGTAAGATCCCATGTGATGCTTGTCAAAAGGCTAAGGGAAAGCGTCTCCCTTTTCCTAAAGAAAGCATGACTGAGGTCCTTGCACCCCTCCAACGCCTTCACTTGGATATCATGGGACCGGTTCATATTAGGGGTCTTCGTGGGGAGTTTTATATCTTGTGCCTTGTAGACCAATTCTCTGGCTATGCTGAGGTATTGTGCTTGAGGACCAAGGATGAAGCTCCCTTAGCAGTCCAGACTATCATCCTCAGATGGTCAAATCAGCTGCAGGGGTTTGCCTTTAAGTGTCTGAGATCTGACAGGGCTAAAGAGTTTATAGTTAAATGGTTCGAGGATTGGTTAGAATCGGTTGGGGCAGTACATGAGTTGTCTTTGGCATACACTGCACAGCAGAATGCAACTGTGGAAAGGTATAATGGGGTCCTTCAGAATATAGCTAGGAGTATCCACTTGGAGTCTAAGCTTACTAAGTCCTTTTGGCCCTATGCCTTCCTGGCTGCTTGTTACCCTAGAAACCGTCTGCCTAACCAGGGACGCAAGACACCCTTTGAGTTGTTTTCTGGGGTGAAACCTGATGTGTCGTTATTACGTGTGTTTGGATGCCCCTGCTATGTTACTCTAGTCAATGGGAAGAAACGTAATAAGCTAGACGAAAGGGCGTTATCTGGTAGACTGGTTGGGTATTCTCTGGTGAGTAAGGGTTATTTTGTTTGGGTTCCTAAGTTGCGCCAGGTAGTAGAGAGTCGTGATGTACTCTTCTATGAGCAGTTTGATCATAACTGCATTCCTGGGCTAACTCCCTATGATGGGTCGCCATATGTCTCTAGCATCCCTGCCGCCATCAACGGACACATGCCTGTGGTTGCGGTTGATTCCCTAGACCCTTTGTCTTCCCCAATTGTTGACCACTGTCCTGACCATAGGATGACTCTGCGACCTAGGTCGGGGGCCAGTGGTACTGTTTTGCGTGAGAACACACTGGGCGGGCGAGTTTCTGCGGCTCCTACGGACAAAATCTTAGCCGAATCTCAGGGGGTCGCCAGGCCCTCCTCCGCGTCACATTCCGTCGATGAAGTCGATGGATTTACACCAACTCAGACCATAGTGGATCCTTTGTTAGATCCATTGCCTACTAGTCATCATACTCCCATCATCACTGATAGCTCGATGGAGTTGGTGAACGCTTCACCTCCTGCCGTCTCTGATAGATTACTCAGGAGTCCGGGTGATGATGTAGCCGTTGCAGATGATGCAAGTGATGATCTTGAACCGTGGTCAGGCTCCGATACTGCGTATGGCTGGGGTGTTCCGGTCGACCCAGGCTTCGTTGATTTAGAGGCAAAGAAGGCCGGCCCTGTTCAACCAGGCAGTAGTTCTGCACTGGGGGCTTTACTAATGGTTACTGCTGATACTGCTGATACCCCCGCTGCCCATGTACAAGTAAACTGCTTGTACGTGGGAGCATCTGTTGCATCCACCACTGAACTGACCTACAAAGCTGCCATGTTGCATACCAACCCTGACAGGGATCAATGGCTTCTTGCCATGAAGGATGAGATGGCTTCCCTTCATGCCCATGGTACATGGGTTCTCACTCCACAGCCTCGTAAGCAGAAGATCCTGTCTGGCAGGTGGTTATTTGTGAAGAAGATTGGTGTTGATGGTTCTATACGCTTCAAGTGATATTCTCACCCACCTGTTTGATTCTCTTGTACAACCTATCCTGAATTTTGGCTGTGAGGTGTGGGCTCCTTCTATTCTGAACAACACGCTTATCTCAAATGACCACGCTTGTGAGAAATGGCATAGAGGTATACTTAAACAAATGTTGGGTGTTTGCCAATCTACTACATCTAATATTATCATGGAAGAGCTGGGTAGAACCCCGTTGTGTTTTGCTTGGCTTAAACAAGCTTTGCGCTTCTGGAACAAGACCATTCATAAAGAACCTGAGGATCTCATTAGAATGGCTCTTGAGGAATCTTTTGACTCCAACACTGGCTGGGTTCATGACTTGCGTTGTGCTCTCCACAAGCTAGGATCCAGTAAAAACATCAACATTTTGGAGGCTGTCGATGTCGAAGGTATTATATCTGAAGTTTTTGAGTCATGGAGGTTTAAGTACCCAAGTGACACCAATGCAGTTAGAGACATCCCTGATTACATTACATTACATTACACGTTAAAGTCTACTTGACACCGCGAGGGTGTATGAGACTCTGTGCTTTAAACAAAAAGAAAAAGCACCCACAAAGCAAAAAACCCCATTACATCAGGGGTGTGTCGAGGACAAACAAACCAAACTCCCAACCACCGTTTTGGTGGCGTAGGTATTAAACCCCTTAGAGCCGGACCCAGATCTCAACCACTTACAGTGGCGGAGGTAAGAAGCTAACAAATGAGAAGTCACAAGAAGAAGAAAAAAGGGATGATAAATTACGGTGCCACTAAGCAGTCCAGGGCTTCCTGTCTTGCTCTTCTACAAGTAGAAAGATAGTCGGCTAGGTTGCTCCAAAAAGACTTAGTGCCATTTCCATTCATAAAGGTTCTGAATGTGGAATCGCAGAATTCCACATTCCATACGGTTAAGTTGGTATCCTCATGGACATGCCTATAAATGTCTGTAAACAGCTTCTGGTAGCGGAGGCGAATATCATTATAAAAAGGGCACTCGAACATATGCATTTCATCCTCAGGTTTTTGGAACCCACACATTTGACAGTGTCTCATTGAGCGAGGGATGTGTGCTCTATCCACCACCCTCATTCTTTCTGTGTCCTGATGAGAGAAGGGTTGGCTTTAAACGCCTCCGATACCAAAAATGGTTGGCAGCCAACAGTAATGATGAGAATGGCTTGATTCCCTTTACATCCGCCTTACATAAGCAGGATCAGATTCGTTCCATAGCACAGTTTAGAATGGGTTCCCATTGGCTGAACACAGAAAGAATGAGGGTGGTGGATAGAGCACACATCCCTCGCTCAATGAGACACTGTCAAATGTGTGGGTTCCAAAAACCTGAGGATGAAATGCATATATTTGAGTGCCCTTTTTATAATGATATTCGCCTCCGCTACCAGAAGCTGTTTACAGATATTTATAGGCATGTCCAGGAGGATACCGACTTAACCGTATGGAATGTGGAATTCTGCGATTCCACATTCAGAACCTTTATGAATGGAAATGGCACTAAGTCTTTTTGGAGCAACCTAGCCGACTATCTTTCTACTTGTAGAAGAGCAAGACAGGAAGCCCTGGACTGCTTAGTGGCACCGTAATTTATCATCCCTTTTTTTCTTCTTGTGACTTCTCAGTTGTTAGCTTCTTACCTCCGCCACTGTAAGTGGTTGAGATCTGGGTCCGGCTCTAAGGGGTTTAATACCTACGCCACCAAAACGGTGGTTGGGAGTTTGGTTTGTTTGTCCTCGACACACCCCTGATGTAATGGGTTTTTTTGCTTTGTGGGTGCTTTTTCTTTTTGTTTAAAGCACAGAGTCTCATACACCCTCGCGGTGTCAAGTAGACTTTAACATGTAATGTAATGTAATGTAATGTAAGGCACGTTTTGTGGTCCGTGGTTTTCTGCAGCGTCCTGGGCTGGATTTTCATGATGTATATGCCCCTGTCTCCTCCAAAGCAGGTCTTAGGGTGCTCCTGGCTGCCATCACTCATAGGAAGATGTTTGTTCGGCAGCTAGACATCAAGACTGCATTCCTAAATGCCAAGCTGGAGCCTGGTCTGGACCTGTACTGCCACCAGCCTGAGGGCTTTAGGCACCTTGGTCCTAACGGTGTTCCACTTGTCTGCAAACTGATCAAGTCCCTTTATGGATTGAAGCAGGCACCCAGAGCTTGGAGTAGGGATGTCAAGCGGGTTCTGGTTGCTCATGGCTTTACTATGTGCAAGGCAGAACCTGCTCTGTACTTTAGGAAGGATTCTGATGGTGGGTGGAGCTATGTCCTGACCTATGTTGATGACTTTATCTGTGCTTTTAGTGAGCTGGATAGGTATGTGTTGCTGATCCAGGCAATGGAAGCAGCTGGCTGGGAGGTCAAAGAGATGGGTGTTCCAATTCAGTTCCTCTCTTTGGACATGGATGTTACCCTTGACTCTGAAGGCAGGTGTGTTCAGATCAATCTCTCTCAGCACACCTACATTGTTGATCTGGTGGAGCAGTTTGGTCTTACTGCTGCTGCCCCACCCAAGTTTGCTGCTCCCATGGCCAAATCCACTGTTTCTGACGCCCCTGGAGAGCCCCTGCCGTCTAATAGCCAGTACCTCTCTCTTGTAGGTGCTTTGCTATACCTGGCCACTTGCACCAGGCCTGATATTTCCTTTGCTGTTAGCTATTTATCCAGGTTCTCTGCTCACCCTACAGTCCCTCTCTGGGGGGCTGCCAAACGGTTACTCTTGTATTTCAGAACACATTCTCACCTGGGTCTCACTTACACCCACAGCCCTGATTTCACTTTTACAGTCTTTAGTGACTCATCTTATGCTGATGATGGGTCTGACAGGAGATCTCAGACTGGCTTTGCAGTTCTAGCTGGTGGGTGCATTGTTTAACTGGATGAGCAAGCGACAGCCTACTGTTGCTATTAGCTCTAGTGAGGCTGAGTATCAGGCCCTGTCCCAGGCTGCCAGGGAGGTCCAATGGTTGAAGAAATTGAGGGTGGATCTGGGTCTGCCTTGTGCTTTGGTTACAATTCAGGGTGACAACTTAGGTTCCCTGAGTTGGGCCACTGACTGGCAGCTTCTGCCTCGCAGCAAGCACATTGATGTTATTCATCACTACATCAAGGAGCTGGTGGAGGATGGCCAACTGGCTGTTGCCTATGTTAACACTGTGGATAACTGTGCTGACCCCTTCACCAAGCCCCTTGATCCTGCTGTGTTCTGGCGGTTTGTCCGTATGCTTGGAATGACCGCTACTTCTTAGGGTCATTTTTTAGTTTTTTGGTTACATACGTTTCTTGTTTTTTGGTTATCATTGTATGGCATTAGGTTCCTATTCCCGGATCTGGTTTTCTATACCGTTGTTACCCGTCATTGATATTCGGTTATCCTCCTTTCTCCCTTGGCACTCTTTGGTATTTTGCCTTGGTCCATTCCTTCATTTACACCCTTTGGGTTACATTTGAAGTTCTCTCGTTTTTTCGGAGTTCTTTAATTTTTTTTTTTTAATCTGTTACATATAGTTCTATGTCCCCAGAGCCATAGGTGGAGTAGTAGTATTGTATGTCACCTGTGTCATAGGTGGAGTGACAGCATGAATTGCGGTGCTCTCAAGCGTTTTATGACTTGGTGACTACTTATGTACTCCCTTAGAACTATCGGCCCTGATAGCTTCCCATAGTGATAGCTTCCCGTAGAACTGAGTCATCCTTTAGTGACTCAGTGTCAGCTTCCTATTGACTGCCTGTCTCTCTGTGTCTTATCGGTCTCTCCCTGACATGTCCTGTGTTAAACGGTGTCAGGGTGACAAAATCCGGGCTTAGGGTCTATTCAGGTTACAGGCATCCACTTCGCCCACCGCTGGTGTCCTTTAGTGTACGTCCTTGCTTGTAACGTTATTCTCGTCTCTGTGTATAGATTGGCGCGTCTGTCTCCGCTGCATACATCTCTGTCCACTCTAAGAAGTGCTTAATAGCTGATAGCAGCTGACATGAAGGAGCAGGGATGAGAGGGAGGAGATGGAGGATTCTGAGAGGAAGGAGGAAGTGGGTGGGGCTCGGAAGAAGGGAATCAGGAGAGAGCTGCTTCTGAAGTACTAAGGATGGGGGTCGGGTGGTCCCAAATTAACTTGAAGAGAATAGCCTGCCCCCCTCCAGTAGGCTGACCTCTTATGCTGACCTCTGGAGGGGGCAGAGTAGCGGATTAGACCGCATGAGCGTCTGTTAACACTCAAATGGGGCACTGAGCAGCTCCCATAGCCGCGAAATTGCAGTCGCTCCAGCCGAATTGGCCGAAGCAGCTTCGCAGCAAAGTTATAAGGCGGCCGGAGAGCAGACATTGCTAGGGCGAAAAAAGGACCTCCAGCTCCAATTGTCGCCTCAAAGCTTCGTCTACTAGGTATCTCAGCAGCTGACATGAAGGAGCAGGGATGAGAGGGAGGAGATGGAGGATTCTGAGAGGAAGGAGGAAGTGGGTGGGGCTCGGAAGAAGGGAATCAGGAGAGAGCTGCTTCTGAAGTACTAAGGATGGGGGTCGGGTGGTCCCAAATTAACTTGAAGAGAATAGCCTGCCCCCCTCCAGTAGGCTGACCTCTTATGCTGACCTCTGGAGGGGCAGAGTAGCGGATTAGACCGCATGAGCGTCTGTAACACTCAAATGGGGCACTGAGCAGCTCCCATAGCCGCGAAATTGCGTCGCTCCAGCCGAATTGGCCGAAGCAGCTTCGCAGCAAAGTTATAAG
Organism: Microglena sp. YARC; assembly: GCA_022414725.1. NCBI lineage: Eukaryota > Viridiplantae > Chlorophyta > Chlorophyceae > Chlamydomonadales > Chlamydomonadaceae > Microglena > Microglena sp. YARC. Next base: position 4,812 of record JAJSRW010001001.1, on the reverse strand, counting down.
GCGGCCGGAGAGCAGACATTGCTAGGGCGAAAAAAGGACCTCCAGCTCCAATTGTCGCCTCAAAGCTTCGTCTACTAGGTATCTCAGCAGCTGACATGAAGGAGCAGGGATGAGAGGGAGGAGATGGAGGATTCTGAGAGGAAGGAGGAAGTGGGTGGGGCTTGGAAGAAGGGAATCAGGAGAGAGCTGCTTTCTGAAGACTAAGGATGGGGGTCGGGTGGTCCCAAATTAACTTGAAGAGAATAGCCTGCCCCCCTCCAGTAGGCTGACCTTTTATGCTGACCTCTGAGGGGGCAGAGTAGCGGATTAGACCGCATGAGCGTCTGTAACACTCAAATGGGGCACTGAGCAGCTCCCATAGCCGCGAAATTGCAGTCGCTCCAGCCGAATTGGCCGAAGCAGCTTCGCAGCAAAGTTATAAGGCGGCCGGAGAGCAGACATTGCTAGGCGAAAAAAGGACCTCCAGCTCCAATTGTCGCCTCAAAGCTTCGTCTACTAGGTATCTCAGCAGCTGACATGAAGGAGCAGGGATGAGAGGGAGGAGATGGAGGATTCTGAAGAGGAAGGAGGAAGTGGGTGGGGCTCGGAAGAAGGGAATCAGGAGAGAGCTGCTTCTGAAGACTAAGGATGGGGGTCGGGTGGTCCCAAATTAACTTGAAGAGAATAGCCTGCCCCCCTCCAGTAGGCTGACCTCTTATGCTGACCTCTGGAGGGGGCAGAGTAGCGGATTAGACCCGCATGAGCGTCTGTAACACTCAAAATGGGGCACTGAGCAGCTCCCATAAGCCGCGAAATTGCAGTCGCTCCAGCCGAATTGGCCGAAGCAGCTTCGCAGCAAAGTTATAAGGCGGCCGGAGAGCAGACATTGCTAGGGCGAAAAAGGACCTCCAGCTCCAATTGTCGCCTCAAAGCTTCGTCTACTAGGTATCTCAGCAGCTGACATGAAGGAGCAGGGATGAGAGGGAGGTGATGGAGGATTCTGAGAGGAAGGAGGAAAAGTGGGTGGAGCTCGGAAGAAGGGAATCAGGAGAGAGCTGCTTCTGAAGGACTAAGGATGGGGGTCGGGTGGTCCCAAATTAACTTGAAGAGAATAGCCTGCCCCCCTCCAGTAGGCTGACCTCTTATGCTGACCTCTGGAGGGGGCAGAGTAGCGGATTAGACCGCATGAGCGTCTGTAACACTCAAATGGGGCACTGAGCAGCTCCCATAGCCGCGAAATTGCAGTCGCTCCAGCCGAATTGGCCGAAGCAGCTTCGCAGCAAAGTTATAAGGCGGCCGGAGAGCAGACATTGCTAGGGCGAAAAAAGGACCTCCAGCTCCAATTGTCGCCTCAAAGCTTCGTCTACTAGTATCTCAGCAGCTGACATGAAGGAGCAGGGATGAGAGGGAGGAGATGGAGGATTCTGAGAGGAAGGAGGAAGTGGGTGGGGCTCGGAAGAAGGGAATCAGGAGAGAGCTGCTTCTGAAGGACTAAGGATGGGGTCGGGTGGTCCCAAATTAACTTGAAGAGAATAGCCTGCCCCCCTCCAGTAGGCTGACCTCTTATGCTGACCTCTGGAGGGGCAGAGTAGCGGATTAGACGCATGAAGCGTCTGTAACACTCAAATGGGGCACTGAGCAGCTCCCATAGCCGCGAAATTGCAGTCGTACTCCAGCCGAATGGCCGAAGCAGCTTCGCAGCAAAAAGTTATCAAGGAGGCCGGAGAGCAAGACATTGCTAGGGCGAATTCAAATAAGGACCCTCCAGCTACAATTGTCCCTCAAGCTTCGTCTACTAGGTATCTCAGCAAGCTGACATGAAAGGAGCAGGGATGAGAGGGAGGAGATGGAGGATTCTGAGAGGAAGGAGGGAAGTGGCGTGGGGCTCGGAAAGAAGGGAATCAGGAGAGAGCTGCTTCTGAAGGTACTAAGGATGGGGGTCGGGTGGTCCCAAATTAACTTGAGAGAATAGCCTGCCCCCCTCCAGTAGGCTGACCTCTTATGCTGACCTCTGGAGGGGGCAGAGTAGCGGATTAGACCGCGCATGAGCGTCTGTAACACTCAAATGGGGCACTGAGCAGCTCCCATAGCCGCGAAATTGCAGTCGCTCCAAGCTCCAGCCGAATTGGCCGAAGCAGCTTCGCAGCAAAGTTATAAGGCGGCCGGAGAAGCAGACATTGCTAGCGGCACCTCCGAGCCTCAAAGCCTTCGACTCCTCCACGTAATATCTCAGCAGCTGACAGAAGGAGACAGGAGGATGAGAGGAGGGAGGAGGATGATGGAGATTCTGAGAGGAAGGAGGAAGTGGGTGGGCTCGTGAAGAAGGGAATCAGGCAGAGAGCTGCTTCTGAAGGACTAAGTGGATGGGGGTCGGGTGGTCCCAAATTAACTTGAAAGACGAATAGCCTGCCCCCCTCCAGTAGGCTGACCTCTCTTATGCTGACTCTGGAGGGGGCAGAGTAGCGGATTAGACCGCATGAGCGTCTGTAACCTCAAATGGGGCACTGAGCAGCTCCCATAGCCGCGAAATTGGCAGTCGCCTCCAGCCGAATTGGCCGAAGCAGCTTCGCAGCAAAGTTTATAGGCGGCGGAGAGCAGACATTGCTAGGGCGAAAAAAGCGACCTGCAGCTCCAATTGTCGCTCAAAGCTTCGTCTACTAGATATCTCAGCAGCTGACATGAAGGAGCAGGGATGAGAGGGAGGAGATGGAGGATTCTGAGAGGAAGGAGGAAGTGGGTTGGGGCTCGGAAGAAGGGAATCAGGGAGAGAGCTGCTTCTGAAGGACTAAGGATGGGGTCGGGTGGTCCCAAATTAACTTGAAGAGAATAGCCTGCCCCCTCCAGTAGGCTGACCTCTTATGCTGACCTCTGGAGGGGGAGAGTAGCGGATTAGACCGCCAAATGAGCGTTGTAACACTCCCAAATGGGGCACTGAGTGCAGCCTCTCCCATAAGCCGCGAAATTGCAGTCGCTCCAGCCGAATTGGCCGGAAGCAGCTTCGCAGCAAAGTTATAAGGCGGCCGGAGAGCAGAACATTGCTAGGGCGAAAAAAAAGGAAACCTCCAGCTCCAATTGTCGCCTCCAAAGCTTCGTCTACTAGGTATCTCAGCAGCTGACATGAAGGAGCAGGGATGAGAGGGAGGAGATGGAGATTCTGAGAGGAAGGAGGAAGTGGGTGGGGCTCGGAAGAAGGGAATCAGGAGAGAGCTGCCTTCTGTAAGGACTAAGGCATGGGGTGGTCGGGGTGTCCCAAAAAATTAACATTTGAAGAGAATAGCCTGCCCCCCTCCAGTAGGCTGACCTCTTATGCTGACCTCGGGGGCAGATGTAGCGGCATATTTAGACCGCTGCATGAGCGTCTGAAACACTCAATGGGGCACTGAGCAGCTCCCATAGCCGCGGAAATTGCAGTCGCTCCAGCCCGAATATTGGCCGAAAGCAGCTTCGTACAGCAAAGTTATACAGGCAGGCCCCCGCTCGAGAGCAGACATTGCTAGGGCGAAAAAAAAGGACCTCCAGCTCCAAATTGTCGCCTCAAAGCTCTTCGTCTACTAGGTATCTCAGCAGCTGACATGAAGGAAGCAGGATGAGAGGGAGCAGATGGAGGAATTCTGAGAGGGAAGGAGGAAGTGGGGTGGGGCTACGTGAAGAAGGGAATCAGGAGAGGCTGCTTTGAAGGAACTAAGGATGGGGGTCGGTGGCGATCCCAAATTATACTTAAGAGAATAGCCTGCCCCCCTCCAGTAGGTGACCTCTTATTGCGATTTGGAGGGGGCAGAGCTAGTAGCGGATTAGACCGCGAAATGGAGCTGTCTGTAACACTCAAATGGGGCACTGAGCAGCTCCCATAGCCGCGAAATTGCAGTCGCTCCAGCCGAATTGGTGCCGAAGCAGCTTCGCAGCAAAGTTATTAAGGCGGCCGGAGAGCAGACATTTGCATAGAGCGAAAAAAGACCTCCAGCTCCATATGGTCGCCCCTCAAAGCTCGTCTACTAGGTATCTCAGCAGCTGACATGAAGGACAGGGATGAGAGGGAGGAGTGGAGGATTCTGAGAGGAAGAGGAAGTGCGGTGGGCTCGAAGAGAGGATCAGGAGGAGAGCTGCTTCTGAAGTACTAAGGATGGGGGTCGGGTGGTCCCAAATTAACTTGAAGAGAATAGCCTGCCCCCCCTCCGTAGGCTGACCTCTTTATGGCTGACCTCTGAGAGGGGCAGTTAGTAGCGGATTAGACCGCATTTAATGAGCGTCTGTAACGACTCAAATGGGTCACTGAGCAGCTCCCATGGCCCCGAATTTGCAGTCGCTCCAGCGAATGGCCGAAGCAGCTTCGCAGCAAAGTTATAAGGCGGCCGCGAGAGCAGACATTTTTGGGCTAGGGCGAAAAAAGGACCTCCAGCTCCAGATTGCTCGCCTCAAAGCTCGTCGACTATGGTATCTCAGCACGCTGACATGAAGGAGCAGGGAATTAGACGGGAGGAAGATGAGGTTCTGAGAGGGAAGGAGGAAGTGGGTGGGCTCCGAAGAAGGGAATGCAGGAGAGAGGCTGCTTTGAAGGACGAAGGATGGGGCTCGGGTAGTCCCAAATTAACTTGAAGAGAGAATAGCCTGCCCCCCTCCAGTTAGGCTTGACCTCTTTATGCTGACCTCTGGAGGCAGAGTAGCGGATTAGACCGCATAGCGTCTGTAAACACATCTAATGGGGCACTGGGCAGCTCCATAGCGCAATTGCAGTTCTCTCCAGCCGAATTGCCCGAAGCCAGCTTCGCCAGCAAAGTTATAGGCGACCCGGAGACAGGCAGACATTGCTAAGGGCGGAAAAGAGACCTCCAGCCT
>JAJSRW010001399.1:0-30087 GCA_022414725.1 Microglena sp. YARC | reverse complement strand
CATTTTGGGGTTTCTAATTCCCTTTTCACTCTAATACCCTTTTGTTTCTAACTCCTTTTTTACTTATATGCGCTTTTCACTAAATATGCATTTTTTTCTTCTTTGCCATTTTTCACTTATAATTTCCTTTTTAATTTTCCTAATGTCCTGTTTGCAAATAATGCCCTGTTGATTTTCATTTTTACTAAGCTGTATAGGGAGTGGTAACCCTACATGAATGTGGAATATTAATTATGTAATATTTGCTCGTATCCAACTACGTTGACTTGGCCTTTTCTCTTTACACTTGACTTCTCGCTTGCAATGTTTCTATTTTGGGCTATGCGTAGCAGCTTCCACCCAGCTCCTTGCTTGCACTGTTTATATTTTGGGCTATGTATAGCAGCTTCCCCCCAGCTCCATTAGCAAGCCTCTAGGTAAACCCAAAGCTTGCAGCTGCATCGGAATATTGGTATTGCACTGTTTCAGTTCTGCCACTGCATCGGAAGCTTCCCCCAACAGCTCCATTAGTCCCAAGGTAAACACACCAAAGCTTAGGCAGCTGCCGCGTATCCCTTGCCATGAGGCATATTACCACCATAACCTGCCATTTCAGTTTTCAAACACGACAAGTTGGTGTGTGTTGAAGCCCAAGGGTGGGTGAAAGGAACTGTTAGGAGGCCTAAAGTGTAGCCACCGAGAGAGAGAGTGGGCTATATGTGTCACACACGGGAGGGACGTGCCTAAGAAAGTAGGATTGGCCAGAAACAATTGGCACTATATGATGCATAGAGACGATGTTCGTGTACCCAATAACCAGTCTTGGGCCCAGGGTGGGTGAAGGAGCTGCCTAAAGCGCACATATGCTGCGAGTGTAGCGCCAAGAGTGGACGAGAGGCACACGGAAAAGGGTGTCTAGCGTGTCACTCAAATAAACAGTTTGCTTGCTTTACTGTCCCAGCAGTCTGTTGTGTTTTGTATATCATGACTAACCTCCCTCGTCCCGCCTCTATGCCCACCAATCTCCCTCTGCCTCCCTCCTTGCCCTCTTCTCCCTTCCTATCTACCCCCCCTGCCTCCCTCCTACCCTCCATCCGCCTCCTGTCTGCCCTCCCTGCTCCACTCCTATCTCCTCCCTGCCTCCCTCCCTGTCCCTCTCCCTCCCTATGCTCCCTTTTCCTGCTCCCTCTATACTGCTCCAATTCCTCTCCTGCCCCCTCCCTACCCCTCCTATCTCTCCCTACCGCTTCCCTGCCCCCCTCCCTATCTCCCTCCCTACCCCTCCCGTATCTCCTTCCCTGCCCTCTCTCCACCGCCTCCGCTTATCTCCCTCCCTCCCCCCTCCCGCCACTAAAAATTCCTCCCTGCCCCCTTCCCCTTACCTCACTGCCCCCCTCCCTACCCCTCCATCCCACTCTCTAACCCCCCCTCCCCATATCTCCCTCATCCCCCTTTCCCTACCCCTCCCCCGCTGCCCTCCCTACCCCTCCCTACCCTCTCTAAACCCCCCCCCTGTCCTGCAGCTGTGGTAGAGGCTGGGAGCTTGCTGCTGGATCATGTCTTGGCTTCAAAAAGGGCATCCTCCCCCAACGAGCTGCTGAAGTCCATTGCTCTCATAGAGGACACTTGAATGAAGGCGCAGAATGGGCCCCAGCCCGGGTGGACACACCGCACCGTCACGCACACACAAAGGCAAACACACGACAAGACACGTGCAACAAACACACACGATACAGCACATCAACGACACAACAAGGATTGATAGAAGGACACTCGATGGAGGCGCAGAATGGGCCCAGGCCGGTGAGAAACACACACACAACACAACACACACGCATACATACGCACACATAACGACACAACCACAACCACACACAACACATGCACGCATACATACACACACACATACACACCAACCACACACACACAACAACACACGCATACATACACCCAATAACACACAAATACACACACACAACACACACCATACATATCACACACATAACACTATACACTTCACAAAAGAAGTTGGGAAGAGAGAGGACACTGATGAAGCGCAGAATGGGTCCAGATCAGTGTGAGAACACACAGACACACCACACACACACAGCACCAACACACAGGACACCACACAACATAGAATAAAGAAGGACACTTGAATGAAAGCGTCAGAATGACCGCAGGCGGTGAAGGACACACCTGACTCACGCGCACAGAATAAACACACAAACACATGCACACAACACCACACATACCCACATACAGACATTAGATGTGATACGAGGAACAACATGGTGAAGGCGGCAGATTGGCCCAGTACCAGTGAGCACACACATAGAATGATAGACAGGACACATGAGAAGTGCTGCAGAATGGGCCAGGCGGTGAGACCACACAAAGCACATCACACCATCACACAACACCATACCATAACATACATACATACATACACACACACCATGCAACACATACACATTCTCATAGAATGATTAGAGGGATATTTGATGAAGGGCGCAGAACATGGCCAGACCAGGTGCGAGGCACACATCCGCACACCACATACATACATAGAAGTGATACGAGGGGACACTTGACATACATAATGTACCATAGCACCACGCAACGCACGCACACACATACCACTCAACAAACCATTGAGAGCTCATCACATAGAGAACCTGCTTCTCAGCCAAAAGTACGGCTTTTATCCGAGTGATTCCATTGGGGCCACTTCGAGGTCTACAACCCACAACACATATACCATGCGCACACACACCACACCCATCCATACACGCCCACCCCCCACACACCACACACACACACCACACCAAATACACGGCGCACCACACACACATACAGGCAGAGGTACAACACGAACCTGCTTTCGCCAAGTACGGGATTATCGTGACTGCATTCCACTGCAGCCACCCTTCGAGCTACACACTCTTGCACACACTATACACGCACACACACAACCTACACACACGCCACATACACACACTACTGACTCACACAACACACACAAACAGTACACCGAGCTAGCACAAAAACCTGCTCACTAGTCATGTACAAGCTCATCATGTTGATAACATTGGAGCACCTCCAAGCAACACAACACGTAAATTACAACCACATGACACACACACACACATACACACACACTGGGGACTACTGCAGAACCTGCCGTTGGCCAGGTACGGCTTATCGTGATTCGGATTCCACTACTGCACCTTCATCTGGGGACACGCATCCGCACAAATTCACAGTCAACAAACACACACACACATACACACTGAGCAAACACTGGACATACAGTACGACATACACACACAGCTGAGCAAAGCACTAAAGACTGCTTCTGGCAGTGACGGCTCAGTTGATTGAATTGACATAAACGCACCTCCAACAACCAGACAGCACACGTAAATACACTCATTGCAGCTACACCAGCGCAGACACACGACAACAACAACACACTTGGGCTAGCTCAGAACCTGCCTGTGGCCGGTACGGCGTCATCGTTGATTGGAATTCCATTACTGCCACGGTATTCGAGCTAGCAGCCGCGCGATCGCACGCACCACATTCACTCACACACACACATACACACTGAGCACACATACATACACATACACACATACTGAGCTACACAAAGCCTGCTTCTGGCCAGGTACGGCTCATCGTGATTGGTTGCATTGCAGCCACCTTTGAGCTTCACACACAAACACACACACATACACACTGAGCTACACACAACACACACACAACACACACACATAACACTGAGAGAGAACACACACAACACACACACACACAACACACATACACACGAGCTCACACAACAAGTAACACACTGAGCCTACACACACACACAGTCAACACACACATACAACTGAGAGCAACACACACACAAACACACACACACACACATCAACATTGAGCTACACACACCACACACACACACATACACATACACACTGAGCTACCACAACAACACACACACACATACACACTGAGCTACACACACACACACACACATGCACACACACACATGCACACACACACACATACACACTGAGCTAACACACACACACACCACACACACAAACACACTGAGGTACACACACGCACACACACGTACACACTGAGCTACACACACACACATACACACACACACACACAAATACACACTGAGCTTCACAAAACCTGCTTCTGGCCAGGTACGGCTCATAGTGATAGATTCCATTGCAGCCATTTTCCGAGGTGTAGGCGATCACGCAGAAGCTGTTGATATACAGGGCAGGTCAAGCACCTTATTCCGCATCTCATCAATCCTCAAGGTAATTTAAGTTAATTTCCTAGTGAATTTACGTAAATTTCCTTGGTGAATTTATTTTTCAATATACAGGGCAGGTCGAGCACCTTATTTCGCATCTCATCCATCCTCAAGGTAATTTGCAAATACATTTTCCTGGTAAATGGCACACACCACCAGCGCATACACACACCGCCAGCACATACACACACGCCGCATGCCCGCCAACAACAGAAGCTATCGACATACATGGCAGGTCAAGCACCTTATTCCGCATCTCATCAATCCTCAAGGTAATTGAATCTCGAATTTAATCGATAATTTAATTAATGCAAAATCACAATATGATATTACCTACCGGTAAATATCAAAATAAACAATTGTAATCGATAAGTTTGCATTGATATACAGGGCAGGTCAAGCACCTTATTCCGCATCTCATCCATCCTCAAGGTAATCTAATCGATAATTTAATTAATGCAAAATCGTATACCGTACGCGCCTGAAGTATTGGCAAGATTAAGTATTGGCAAATGACATTTTACCCTAAAAGGGGGTCTCAGAAAAGCATGGCAAAAACTAACTTGGCAAAGGGTCTACGGCTTTTGACTGTCGCAAGCTCAGACCTGACATCCTGTTCGCAAAGGGTCGTATGTTATTGTTACATTTCCTTGTTACACATTCACCAAGTAGTCTGCCCAAGCTTGCTGTAAGACCATGTAACAATTCAAATCAGGAGCATTAAACTTGCTAGGGCTTAGTAGCCAGACCGGTATCACGGGCTTCTAGCCAGCCAAATTTGCTGCTGAGAGCCCATGTAACCAAGTTCAAAGTCAAGTAGATGTTCACTAAGTAGTCTGCCCAAGCTTGCTGAAAATAAAACCATGTAGCAATTCAAATCAGGAAAATTTAACTTGCTAGGGCTTAGTAGACAGAGTGCCGAAACTTGGCAAAGGCCAAGCAACTTGAGTGGTCTCAAGCTGTATCCCTAATCCGGTTTGGCAAAAGGTCGTTTGCCAAACCGTTTGCCAATACTTAAGGCGTGTACGGTATGATAAATGTATCAAAATAAATATGTTTTATAAAATAAATATGTTTTATTGATAATTTTGCATCGATATGCAAGGCAGGTCAAGCCCCTTATTCCGCATCTCATCCATTCCCAAGGTAATTTAAGTTAATTTCCTGGTGATTTTATTTTTCGATTTACAAGGCAGGTCAAGCACCCTATTCCGCATCTCATCTATCTTCAAGGTAATTTAATCGATAATTTAATTAATGCAAAATTATATTTGATATACATAATATATATATATATATATATTATATATATATATATATATAGCGGACGGGGAGGGTTGCCTTAACTCCACGTCCCATTGCAAGGCGTAAGAATTCCCAATTTTCAATTGACTGAACTCTTTGCAGCGCCATGCATCACTGGACAATGTGGCCTTCAAAATTCGTTTCAGATTCAAATTCAAATTCAAATTTCGTGACTGCCCTAAAGTGACTTCCAGCTTCTTTATAAAAAATACATCAATGCTGCACCTTATGAAAAAAAAAATCAATACTGTACCTTATGAAAAAATACATCAATACTGTACCTTATGAAAAAAATACATCAAATACTGGTACCTTATGAAATTCCCTCTAGCCTATCTGGCTCTCTCTAGACTGGCGTACATTTTAGGTAGGCAGGTTGCAAGCAAGATAAGGCAGTGCAACAAGCAGAATGAACAAAGCAGGTATATCACCAAGGTGCTCGTATCAATAAGCGCCTGGTAGTGTTTCCGCAGTGTGAAGGGTACTGGTTCATCAACAGACAGCGGCCAACGGACTGTGACATACATACACAAATATCCCGTTTTGACAAATGGTTTAATGATTGATCATTTCGTTGGAGCAAAGAAGGTGCTGGGTTCGAATCCCTACGGGTGCGCTTTCGTGTCCGCGGTCGCTGTCAACTGCCATGGTAGCTTTGTACAGGTAGCAGCCCGTTCTCTACCGCTGTAAGACAGGGCTCCCTAAATACCATGCCCCACCAGGCGTTATCACTACTATTCATTCTATGTTGAGAGAGGATAGTTAGAAGGCTCCCTCAGGGTTTGCGGTGCAGGCTTGTCTAAGTAGCACTGTCCAATTAGTAGCCCGTTCTCTACCGCCATGGTAGCACTGTCCAAGTAGCAGCCCATTCTCTACCGCCGTAGGACAGGGCTCCCTTAATACCACGCCCCACCAGGCCTTATCACTACTATTCAGAATATATTAAGAGATGATAGTTAGAAGGCTCCCTCAGGGGTTGTGGTGCAGGCTTGTCTCAGTAGCACTGTCCAATTAGTAGCTCGTTCTCTACCGCCATGGTAGCACTGTCCAAGTAGCAGCCCATTCTCTACCGCCGTAAGACAGGGCTCCCTTAATACCACGCCCCACCAGGCTTACACTAACTATTCAGTATATATTAAGAGATGATAGTTAGAAGGCTCCCTCAGGGGTTGTGGTGCAGGCTTGTCTAAGTAGCACTGTCAAAGTAGCAGCCCGTTCTCTACCGCCATGGTAGCACTGTCAAGTAGCAGCCTGTCCTCTACCACCGTAAGACAGGGCTCCCTTAATACCACGCCCCACCAGGCCTTATCACTACTATTCAGTATATATTAAGAGATGATAGTTAGAAGGCTCCCTCAGGGGTTGTGGTGCAGGCTTGTCTCAGTAGCACTGTCCAATTAGTAGCTCGTTCTCTACCGCCGTGGTAGCACTGTCCAAGTAGCAGCCCATTCTCTACCGCCGTAAGACAGGGCTCCCTTAATACCACGCCCCACTAGGCCTTATCACTACTATTCAGTATATATTAAGAGATGATAGTTAGAAGGCTCCCTCAAGGGTTGTGGTGCAGGCTTGTCTCAGTAGCACTGTCAAAGTAGCAGCCCGTTCTCTACCGCCATGGTAGCACTGTCAAGTAGCAGCCCGTTCTCTACCGCCGTAAGGCAGGGCTCCCTTAATACCACGCCCCACCAGGCCTTATCACTACTATTCAGTATATATTAAGAGATGATAGTTAGAAGGCTCCCTCAAGGGTTGTGGTGCAGGCTTGTCTAAGTAGCACTGTCAAAGTAGCAGCCCGTTCTCTACCGCCATGGTAGCACTGTCAAGTAGCAGCCCGTTCTGTACCGCCGTAAGGCAGGGCTCCCTTAATACCACGCCCCACCAGGCCTTATCACTACTATTCAGTCTATGAAATGAGAGGATAGTTAGAAGGCTCCCTAGCCCGTTTCAGTGATATGATTGGTCTAGTGGTACACCAAATCGCTTTAGCAAAGAAGGGTCGGGGGCTCCATTCCCCCTACGGCCGCCCTTGGCGTTTCAAGTCGTTGCCAACCGCGATGGTAGCTTGTCCAGTCGAGGTGGTAGCCCGTTCTCTACCGCCGTAAGACAGGGCTCCCTTAATACCACGCCCCACCAGGCCTTATCACTACTATTCAGTCTATGTTAAGAGAGGATAGTTAGAAGGCCCCCTCGGAGTTTGTGTTGCTGGCTTCTCCTACTCTGGGCCTTCAGTTTCATCTGTGCAGTGGGTGGGTGGTGTGTGTGTGTGTGCCCGTCTGGGTGGAAAACAATATGTAAGGCTGGGGTGATTCTGGTACTCGTAGTATCCGTTTACCACATCAGCATTGCTATTTCTATCAGAGCACTCCAGCACCCCACCATCACAATGCAAGATCCTCTTACTCCCCCCACCCCCCTCCTACCCCCCACACCCCCACACACACAGCCCTTGTCTGAGCTCAGTACTGCCCCCCCCCCCCCCCTCCTACCCCCACCACCCACCACCCACACACAGCCCTTGTCTGAGGTCAGTACTGCCCCCCCCCCCCCCCCCCCTCCTACCCCCACCCCCCCCCCACACACACACAGCCCTTGTCTGAGGTCAGCACTGCCCCCCCCCCCCCCCCCCCCCACACACACACACAGCCCTTGTCTGAGGTCAGCACTGCCCCCCCCCCCCCCTCCTACCCCCCCCCCCCCCCCCCCCCCCACACACACACAGCCCTTGTCTGAGGTCAGTACTGGCCTGCTATGACATTGGGATGATGATTACATTTGGCTGGTGCCCTACTGGACTGCTTTAAATGTATCTGTCACATACATAGGGAACGGCAACTAATATTAGTGTTTAAAAAACTGATACTCACTCATATTATTATAGTGTCACAATGATATTATTTTTCAAATAAATTCAAAATTCTGGTGAGGCGCTCGTCCAACTAATATTATATAATATTATACTCGATATTATATAATATTATTTATTCACTAATATTATTTAAGATAGCTGACACCTAAAAATATATGGCAAACACGATGAATAACAAATATCAAACATAAACACATGACTGTCTCCTCTGCAGCGCCACCCTCCACCACAACCACCTCCACCACAACCACAACCACAACCACCACCTTCACCTCCACCTCCACCACCTCCTCAACCACCACCGTCACCACCACCACCTTCACACACCACCTCCACCACCCACCACCACCACCTTCACCACCACCACCACCACCACCTCTACCACCACCCCCACCCCACCTTCACCACCTCCACACACCACCCACCCTTACCCACCACCACCACCACCACCACCTTCACCACCACCTCACCAACACCTCCACAACACCACCTCCACCAACACCTCCACCACCTTCACCACCACCTCCACCACCTCCACCAACACCTCCACCAACACCTCCTCGACCACCACCACCACCACCTTCACGACCACCTCCTCAACCACCACCACCTCCACCACCACCACCACCTTCACCACCTCCACCACCAACTTCGCCACCACCTCCTCAACCACCACCAACTTCACCAACACCAACACCAACACCTCCACCTCCACCTCCACCACCACCTCCTCGACCACCATCACCACCACCACACACATGGCAGTTTCCTCTGCAGTGCTGTGAATCACTCTACAATGTTGCTGTGCTAGTGACAAATCAAGTGATGGATGACGTGAATGGCAGTGATTACACAGCCACTACATTCATACTGTACCATACAAACATGCGTACCACAAACATACATACATACACACATATGACTGTCTCCTCTGCTGTAACATGCATACAACATACATACTGTAACATATACACATACGTACGCAAAACTAACATACATACAAACGTGACTGTCTCCTCTGCTGTAACATGCAAACAACATACATGTTGTAACATGCAAACAAACATACACAAAACAAACATACATGCAAACATACATACAACAAACATACATGCATACATACATGCACACATGACTGTCTCCTATGCAGCGCTATGCATCACTCTGCAACGCTGCTGTGCCAGTGACAAACCAAGTGCTGAATGACGCGAAAGGCAGTGATGACACAGCCACCACATACATACTGTAACATACAAACATACAAACATACATGACTGTCTCCTCTGCAGCGCTATGCATCACTCTACAATGTTTCTGTGCCAGTGACAAACCAAGTGCTGGATGACGTGAAAGGCAGTGATGACACAGCCACCACATACATACTGTAACATACAAACATACATGACTGTCTCCTCTGCGGCGTTATGCATCACTCTACAATGTTGCTGTGTTAGTGACAAACCAAGTGCTGGATGACGTGAAAGGCAGTGATGACACAGCCACCACATACATACTGTAACATACAAACATACATACATACACACATGACTGTCTCCTCTGCAGCGTTATGCATCACTCTACAATGTTGCTGTGTTAGTGTCAAACCAAGTGATGGATGACGTGAAGGCCAGTGATGACACAGCCACCACTACTCCATCCAACCACCAGCAACAAGCGGCACGTGCGATCAACTCAGGTGTGCATCATTTACGTCATTTCTCCCCTCTGTGATTGTGTGTGTTTGTGTGTGTATGACTCTTTGCGATCAACTCAGGTGCGCATCATTTACGTCATTTCCCCCCTCTGTGATTGTGCGTGTGTTTGTGTGTGTATGACTCTTTGCGATTGACTCAGGTGCGCATCATTTACGTCATTGTTAGGCCGGTAGGCGCTGACCTCTGCGATAGGAACTGAGAAAATAGTCGAAATGGTCAAAAATAGTCGAAAATGGCAAAATTTGTCAAACAAACGGTTGGCCGGTTGAAAATGACAGAAAACGGTTGGCGAATGAGATTGTTAGTTATATTGCCTGTTAGAACAGTTGAACATTCAGCCGGAGATGGGCAAACAGTCGGTTGGAATGGTCAGGAAGTCAGTTGCCGTTCGAGATTTAGTCCTCAGCTCGGGAACTAGAAAATTTCAGAAAAACGGTTGGCGAATGCCTACCTGGAATCTTGGGTATGCTTTATGAGGGGAGTGTAATGAGTGATCAGGCATCCCCTTTCCAATTGCGACATGGGCGGACATGGCTGCCCTTGCCTAGGTTCTGCGAACTGCCTGCCCGCCTGTCTTCGCTCAGTTCAACTTACTAACCCTTGGGCCAACCACCGCAGGGGCCCTTAGGGCACCCTACTATTTTACCCCTCTGTATTTGTGTTTGTGTGTTTGTGTGTGTATGACTCAGGTGCACATCAGTTACGTCCTTTTCCCCCTCTTTGTGCGTGTGCCTGTGTGTTTGAGTGTGCATGTATGACTGCGTGCATGTACTTGTGTATGGCCATGTGTGTTTGTGCGATCGACTCAGGTGCTCATCATTTACGTGCTTTCCCCCCTCTTTTTTGTGTGTGCGTTTGTGTGTGTATGACTGCGTGCATGTACTTGTGTATGGCTATGTGTGTGTTTCGACCCAGTTGTTTATAATTTACGTCCTTTTTCCCCTGTATGTTTATGTTTGTATGACTGCGTGCATGTACTTGTGAATGGCCATGCGTATGTGCGATCGACTCAGGTGCTCATCTTTTCCGTCCTTTCCCCCCTCTTTGTTTTTGTGTGCGTTTGTGTGTGTGTATGACTGTGTGCATTTTCTTGTGTGTGCCCATGTGCGTGTATATTGACTCGGGTGCTCATCATTTGTCTCTTTCTCTCCCCCTATGTTTGTGTGTGTGTACGACTGTCTGTTTGTGTACGACTGTGTGAGTGCGCGTGTGTATGCCCTCTTGTGCTTGTACGCATGTGGTTGTGTATGTCTGTGACCGTGTGGAATATTGTGTGTGTGTGTGTGTGTGGCGGCTGTGTGAGTGCGTGTGTGTATGCCCTTGTGTGCTTGTACGTGCGTGATTGTGTGTGTGTGTGTAACCGTGTGGCATATTTTGTGTGTGTGAACGACTGTGTGAGTGCGTGTGTGAACGCCCTCGTGTGCTTGTACGTGCGTGATTGTGTGTGACCGTGCGGCACATAGTGTGTGTGTATGACTGTGTGTGTGCGTGTGTGTATGCCCTCGTGTGCTCGTACGCGTGTGATTGAGTATGTGTGTGACCGTGTGGAATATTGTGTGTGTGTGTGCGACTGTGTGCGCGCTTGTGTACGCCCTTGTATGCTTGTACGCGTGATTGTATGTTAGTGTGTGGCACATTGTGTGTGTTTGAGTGGTGTCCTGGGGTCCGCGAATCCAGAGCCTTACGGCCTTAGATCAAAACTCTATACCCCAAACCCTGAAGGAGATCAGTACTGGGTGTCTTTGCGGCAAAAGATACATCACTACATTGGACTGGCTTGGTCAAGTTGTGTTACCACAATATTCTAAACGCCAAGAAAATTCTAACTTCTAAATCTTGGGAAACTAAATGAGATCAGTACCAGGTGTCTTTGGGGCAAAAGGTACTGCCCTCCATGGGACTGGCTTGGTCACATTGTTTTATCACAATACTATACACACCAACAAAACTCTAACCCCGCACCCCCTAACACTGCAGGAGATCGATCCCTTCTGTCTTTGGGGCCAAATCCCCCCCCCCCCCCCCCCCCAATGGGACTGGCTTGGTCACATTGTTTTATCGCAATACTATACACACCAACAAAACTCTAACCCCGCACCCCCTAACACTGCAGGAGATCGATCCTTCTGTCTTTGGGGCCAAATACCCCCCCCCCCCCCCCCCAATGGGACTGCTTGGTCACATTGTTTTATCGCAATACTATACACACCAACAAAACTCTAACCCCGCACCCCCTAACACTGCAGGAGATCGGATCCCTTTGTCTTTGGGGCAAATCCCCCCCCCCCCCCCCCAATGGGACTGGCTTGGTCACATTGTTTTATCACAATACTATACACACCAACAAAACTCTAACCCCGCACCCCCTAACACTGCAGGAGATCGGTCCCTTCTGTCTTTGGGGCCAAAATCCCCCCCCCCCCCCCCCAATGGGAAACTGGCTTTGGTCACATTGTTTTATCACAATACTATACACACCAACAAAACTCTAACCCCGCACCCCCTAACACTGCAGGAGATCGATCCCTTCTGTCTTTGGGGTCCAAATCCCCCCCCCCCCCCAATGGGACTGGCTTGGTCACATTGTTTATCACAATACTATACACACCAACAAAACTCTAACCCCGCACCCCCTAACACTGCAGGAGATCGGTCCCTTCTGTCTTTGGGGCCAAATCCCCCCCCCCCCCCAATGGACTGGCTTGGTCACATTGTTTATCACAATACTATACACACCAACAAAACTCTAACCCGCACCCCTAACACTGCAGGAGATCGATCCCTTCTGTCTTTGGGGCCAAATCCCCCCCCTCCCCCCCCCCCCAATGGGACTGGCTTGGTCACATTGTTTTATCACAATACTATACACACCAACAAAACTCTAACCCCGCACCCCTAACACTGCAGAAGATCGATCCCTTCTGTCTTTGGGGCCAAAAATCCCCCCCCCCCCCCCCCCCCCCCCAATGGGACTGGCTTGGTCACATTGTTTTATCACAATACTATACACACCAACAAAACTCTAACCCCGCACCCCTTACCACTGCAGGAGACCGGTCCCTTGTGTCTTTGGGGCGAAAGATACTGCCCTCCATGGGACTGGCTTGGGCACATTGCGTCAATACACGGCTCTTTGTGGCAAAGCATGAAGGGGGCGAGTCAGACACTTTGAGGACCTTGAAGGTACGGTATTAGAGGCAATACAGCCCTGCATGCAAACACTGCTACGAGGTTCTCGGGGGTGGTCCAGTGATTAGGTCAGGGCTTTGGGTGTGGGTGCAGGCTTGGGATTGGTCTTGGGCCAGGGTTTGGTTTGGGCCTAGGTGTGCATGTGTTGTGGTGCTAGTTTGGTTCAGGCCTGGGTTTAACTTTGGGTGTGGGTGCAGGCTTGGGATTGGTCTTGGGCCAGGGTTTGGTTTGGGCCTAGGTGTGCATGTGTTGTGGTGCTAGTTTGGTTCAGGCCTGGGTTTGACTTTGGGTGTGGGTGCAGGCTTGGGATTGGTCTTGGGCCAGGGTTTGGTTTGGGCCTAGGTGTGCATGTGTTGTGGTGCTAGTTTGGTTCAGGCCTGGGTTTGACTTTGGGTGTGGGTGCAGGCTTGGGATTGGTCTTGGGCCAGGGTTTGGTTTGGGCCTAGGTGTGCATGTGTTGTGGTGCTAGTTTGGTTCAGGCCTGGGTTTGACTTTGGGTGTGGGTGCAGGCTTGGGATTGGTCTTGGGCCAGGGTTTGGTTTGGGCCTAGGTGTGCATGTGTTGTGGTGCTAGTTTGGTTCAGGCCTGGGTTTGACTTTGGGTGTGGGTGTAGGCTTGGGATTGGTCTTGGGCCAGGGTTTGGTTTGGGCCTAGGTGTGCATGTGTTGTGGTGCTAGTTTGGTTCAGGCCTGGGTTTGACTTTGGGTGTGGGTGCAGGCTTGGCATTGGTTTTGGGTCTGTAATTATGTTTGTGCCAAGGATCGGTCCAGTGGTCAGGTGGAGGGCTCTTCAATCCTCACCTGTGTAATTACGTTCTGTACTCTTGACTGTTTGTGGTAAAGCATGAAGGGGGTGAGTCAGACACTTTGAGGACCTTGAAGGTACGGTATTAGAGGCAATACAGCCCTGCATGCAAACACTGCTACGAGGTTCTCGGGGGTAGTCCAGTGATTAGGTGGAGGGTTCTTCAATCCTCACCTGTTTGATTACGTTCTGTGCTCATGACTGTTTGTGGCAAAGCATGAACGGAGTGAGTCAGATACGTTGAGGAGGTTGCAGGATCGGTATTATAAGCAATACAGGCCTGCATGCAAACACTGCTACAAGGATGTTGTGTAAGAGGCAGTACAGGTTAGAGGCAGTACGGTGTTAGAGGCAATACAGCCCTGCATGCAAACACTGCTACGAGGATGCAGTGTTAGAGGCAGTACAGGTTAGAGGCAGTAGGGTATTAAAGGCAATACAGGTCTGCATGCAAACACTGCTACGAGGATGCAGTATAAGAGGCAGTACAGGTTAGAAGCAGTACGGTATTAGAGACAATACAGGTCTACATGCAAACACTGCTACGAGGATGCAGTGTTAGAGGCAGTACAGGTTAGATGCAGTGCGGTATTAGAGGCAATACAGGTCTGCATGCAAACACTGCTACGAGGATGAAGTGTTAGAGGCAGTACAGGTTAGATGCAGTACGGTATCACAGGCAATACAGGCCTGCATGTAAACACTGCTATGAGGATTAAGGGGGTAGTCCAGGGGTAAGGCAGGGGGCTCTTCAATCCTTACCTACGGGAGTACATTCTGTACCCAGGACTGTTTGTGGCAAAGCATGAAGGGGGCGAGTCAGATACGTTGAGGACCTTGCAGGTACAGAATAAGAGGCATTGCAGTCTTGCGTGCAAGCACTGCTACGCGGATGCAGTGTTCAAGGCAGTACAGGTTAGATACAGGACGGTATTAGAGGCAATACAGAACTGCATGCAAACATTGCTATGAGGATGCAGTGTTAGAGGCAGAACAAGTTAGAGGCAGTAGGGTATTAGAGGCAAAACAGTCCTGCATGCAAACACTGCTACGAGCACTGTTTCATTTTTGGGCTACGCGTAGCAGCTTCTATACAGCTCCTTTCACCCACCCTTGGGCCAAACTTGAATCTAGCTAGTGCGTCTGAATGCTGGCCTGCCAGGCATTTCAATGCAGCTGTAAATTTTGGGCGCGACTCAGGCGCTGGCTAATGGAGCTGGGTGGAAGCTGCTACTCGAAGCCTAAGCAATATCCTGTGCAGCGTCGCAAGCGACGGGAAAAGTTGGCAGAGTGTGTTGGCAACTGAACGACAGGTGGCCGAGGACTGGAGCTGACCGAAGCCAGTCAGTTATGAGACAGTTGGCTGACGTGTCAGGCTTCAATTTTTCGGTCGGTCGGTCGGTCAGTCAGTCGGGTCGGTCGGTCGGTCGGGTCGGATGGACGCACAGACGGACAACAAGGTGAATCTGGGGGCTCCCGCCCCCCAGGAGGGGGGTCTATGCCAAAAATAGATGAGCACTGCTTCTTTTTTGGCGGAGCCCCCCCTTTCCTAACTCATGTGGAAACAGGCCCCCCTCCAAAAAGAAGCAGTGCTCATCTATTTTTGGCAGAGCCCCCCCTTCTGGGGGGCGGGAGCCCCCAGGGTTACCCCATCGTCAGTTTGTCCGACCGACCGACCGAAAAATGTAAGCCTGACACGTCAGCCAATTGTTTCATAACTAACTGGCTTTGGTCAGCTCCAATTGCCAACACACTCTGCCAATTTTCTGCGTCGCTTGGGACGCTGCATAGGAATTGTTCTGCCCAACGGCATGTGATTGTTAGGCTCGCGTTGCACTGCTCACTGTGCCTTGTTCTGCCTATGCAAATGTATGTTACAGCACGGTAGGAACCTGGGTTAGGATCTTAACTAGTGTTAATTGTGTACATACAGGCAGCTGTCGTGGTAGAGAAAGCCGATTGTCAGCAGTAGCGAGAGAGAGAGAGAGAGAGAGAGAGAGAGAGAGAGAGAGAGAGAGAAGAGAGAGGAGAGAGAGAGAGATAGTGAGACGGAGAGGGCCATAAGATACGGGACTGTTGCTGTAATGCAAATTAGTTAACACAAGAACGGCAGGGGCAAACAAGTACAAGTAGGACCCGAGGGTAGGACCTTAACTAGTGTTAATTGAATCAATACCGGCAGCCGTGGTGGTACAGAAAGACGAGTGTCAGAGAGAGAGAGAGAGAGAGAGAGAGAGAGAGAGAGAGAGAGAGAGAGAGAGACAGAGAGAGGGAGAGAGAGAGAGAGAGAGAGAGAGAGAGATAGTGAGACAGAGAGGGTCATAAGATAGGGGACTGTTGCTGTGATGCAAATTAGTTAACACAAGAACGGCAAGGGCAAACAATTACAAGTAAGACCCTAGGGTAGGACCTTAACTAGCCTAACTAACTAGCTAACTAAATAACTAGCCAGCTAACTAACTAACTAGCTAACTAACTAACTAACTAAATAACTAACTAGCCAGTTAACCAGCTAACTAACTAACGAACTAGCCAGGTAACTAACTAACTAACTAGCCTAGCCTAGCCGAGCATCTTAATGTTTGCATCTTCGCATAGGCCTATGCATACAACTCAGTCTAGATGTGAGGTAATGATAACGCCTGGTGGGGCGTGGTATTAAGGGAGCCGCCAATCTTACAGCGATAGGGAACGGGGCTGCTACTTTATCTGGACAAAGCTAGGGGGTTTGTGTGTGTAAGCATGCTGCCCACAATGCCAGAGGACCTGAGTCTGTGTGTGTGTGGTGTGTTGTAGAGGGGGGGGGGGGCCGGGGGGGGTACTAAGCATGCTGCGCATAATTGGTCCCGCGACAGAGGACCTGAGTCTGTGGGTGGGTGTGGGTGAGGGGGAGGGGAGCATGCTGCACACGACAGAACACCTGAGTGTGTGTTGTGTTGATGTGTGTGTGTGGGGGGGGGGGGGGGAGAGAGGGTAAGCATGCTGCCCACGACAGAGGACTGAGTCTTGTGTGTGTGTGTGTGGTGGTGGTGGTGGGGGGGTGGGGGGGGGGTAAGCATTGCTGCCATGACAGAGGACAGAGTCTTTGTTGGTGTGTGGGGGGGGGGGAGGGAGGGGAGGGAGCATGCTGCCCACAACAGAGGACCTGAGTCTGTTTGTGTGTGTGTGTTGTGTGTATGTGTGTGTGGTGTGTGTGGAGGGGGGGGGGGGTAAGCATTCTGCTGCCACGACAGAGGACCTGAGTCTGTTGGTCTGTGTGTGTGGGGGGGGGGGGAGGGGGGGGGGGGGGGGGGAGGGGGGGGCAAGTATGCTGCCAACAAAAGAGCGACCTGAGTCTGTGTGAGGTTGTGGGTGATGTGTGCGTGTGTGTGCGGGGGGGAGGGCAAGTATGCTGCCCACCACAAAAGAGGACCTGAGTTTTTGTGGGTGGTGGGGGGAATGGGGAAGGGGAGAGGGTAAGCATGCTTCCGCCACGACAGAGGACCAGAGTCTTGTGTTGGTGTGGGTGGGGGGGGGGGAGAGGGAGGGAGCATGCTGCCCACAACAGAGGACCTGAGTCTGTGGTGTGGTGTATGTTGTGTGTGTGGATGGGGGGGGGGGTAAGCATGCTGGCCCACTTGACAGAGGACCTGAGTCTGAGGTGTCTGTGTGTGTGTGTGTGGGGGGGGGGGGGGGGGGGGGGGAGGGGGGGGGGGCAAGTATGCTGCCCATGAAAGAGTACCTGAGTCTGTGTGTGTGGTGTGTGACGATTAGGATGTGTGTGTGTTGTGGGGGGGGGGGGGAGGGCAGACGTAAGCATGCTGCCAGACAAAAACAGAGGACTGAGTCTGTGGGTTGTCTGTGTGTGATTGGTGTGGTGGGGTGGGGGTGGGGGGAGGTGGGGGGGGGGGGAGACGCATTTGACTATTAGTGGGGTACCCTGGGGGGGGGGGTAAGCATGCTGCCCACGAGGACCTGAGTCATGTGTTTGTACTGTGTGTGGTGGGGGGGGGGGGGGGGGGGGGGGGGGGGGGGGGGGGGGGGGGTGGGGGGGGGGGGGGGGGGGGCAAAGTATGAGCTGCCCATGAAGAGTACCTGAGTCTGGTGTGTGTGTGTGTGGAATGTGTGTGGGGGTGGGGGGGGGGGAGGTAAGCGAATGCTGCCCACGAACAGAGGACCCTGAGTCTGTGTGTGTGTGTGGTGGGGGGGGCGTGGGAGGGGGGGGCAGGGGGGTCAAAGGCATGCGGCCCCACGAACAAGGACCTGAGTCTGCTGTTGTGTGGGTGTGTGGGGGGGGGGGGCGGAGAGTAGGGGCTGCCCATGAAAGAAGTACCCCTGAGCTGGTTGTGGATGTGTGTGTGTGTGTTGGTGGGGGGGGGGAGGGTAAGCATTTCACCCATGACGAGGAACCTGAGTCTGTTGCTGTGTGTGGCGGGGGGCAAGTATGGCTGCCCACGAAGAGAGACCTGAGTCTGTGTGTAGTGTGCTGTGGGGGGGGGGGGGGGGGGGCAAGTATGCTGCACACGACAGAGTACCTTGAGTCTGTGTGTGTGTGTGGATGTATTGTGGGGGAGGCGGGGGGGGGGGGGCAAGTATGCTAGCCCACGAAAGAGGACCTGAGTCTGATGTGGGTGTGGTGGAGATCTTGTGGGGGGGGGGGGGGATGCGTAAGCATGCTGCTCACGACAGAGGACCTGAGTCTGTGGCTGCTGTGGGGGGGGGGGGGGAGGGGGGGGGCAAGTATGCTGCCCACAAAAGAGGACCTGAGTTGTGGGTGGGGGGGGAAGGGGAGGGTAGAGCATGCTTCCCACGACAGAGGACCAGGTCTTGTTGCGTGGGGGGGGGGGGGGGGGGGAGGGGGGGCAAGGTAAGCATGGCTTGCCCACGACGGAGACCTGAGTCTGTGTGTGTGTGGGGGGGGGGGGGGGGCGTCAGCATGTGCCCGACACAGAGGAACCTGAGGTTTAATTGTTTCTATAATGCCATGGTAACCAAACCAACCTTTGTATTGCTCTGCAGGTTGTGTTCTTGATCTTGACTTGGCGTTACAGCAGCTCCAGCCATCAATTTGGTGCTGCTCGCAATCTTCATCAGTAAACAACATGCCAGTAAATGTTAACGTGAACAAATATGTTTTTTCATTGCAGGCTTGCATACTTGAATTGACCTCTGCGTTGCCAGTAGCTCCAGCCATCAATTTTTGGCTCTCGCTGGTCTTCATCAGTTAAACAAAACATTGTACCAGGGAAAAGGGTAAAAACTTGAACAACGAACAAAAAAATCGCATGCCAGGTTTGGGTATCTCCCCAGCTACCCTACCTGTAGGAAACGAGCAATATGACATCATACGAGTTATATAAGCCCGACTCCCCCTTCGGCGCTCTTGCGTGGCAGGTTCGTCTCGCGATGGTAGCTTCCAGTTGAGGTAGGAGACCGCTCCCACCCGCGTACTGAGGGGCTCCCTAACACCCACGCCCCTCCAGGCGTTATCATTACCTTTTAAAGCCAGACAGTATAAATAAAAAATAAAGAAGTATTCAGCACTTAAAAAACATTTACAGGACAAGTGTCGATGCAGCGTCGCCTTGCGACGCTAAAAAAACGGTGGAGAGTGATCGCCGACAGGAAGCAACACGGTGGCAAGGGAAGGCGACGTTAGTTACGCGCCGTTGGCTGACGTGTCAGGCTTCAAGTTTTCGATCACAATAGACAAATGGGTAACCCTGGGGTCTCCCGCCCCCTGAAGAGGGGCTCCGCCAAAAAATTGAGTCCAACAAATCATTTTTCGCCATGGCAGGTGTATTCTCCCCCATCCCCCCCCCCCCCCCCCCCCCTGAACACCCACCACTTCAGTTCCCTGCACTCCCCAGCCATCGCCCACCCCGAGATATTGACTCAAAACAAATCAATTTTTTCCATTGCAGGGTTGTGTTGTACCCCCCATCCCCCACCCCGGAAACCCATTCGCACCCTCCAGTTCCCTGCACTCCCCCATCCCTCACCGCCCACCGCCCATCGGCCATCGCCCACCCCGAAATGTTAACACAAAAAAACATTTATTTATTACAGTTGGATTCGCGCCCCCATCAACCAGCCCCCCCCCTGACACCCACCAGCTCAGTTCGCTGCACTCCCCAGCCCTCACCGCCCACTCCCATCCCCATCACCCACCCACACAGCCACCCACCCATCCCCTGACACCCACCAGCGGCTCAATTCCCTGCACTCCCCATCCGCTCACCGCCCACCTCCCATCCCCCATCACCCACCCACACAGCCACCACTCATCCCCTGACACCCACCAGCTCAATTCCCTGCACTCCCATCCCTCACCGCCCACTCCCATCCCCATCACCCACCCACACAGCCCACCACCATCCCCTGACACCACCAGCTCAGTTCCCTGCACTCCCCAAGCCCCTCACCGCCCACCTCCCATCCCATCACCCACCCACACAGCCACCACCCATCCCCTGACACCCACCAGCTCAAGTTCCCTGCACTCGCCCATCCCTCACCGCCCACCTTCCCATCCCATCACCCAGCCCACACAGCCCACCCACCATCCCCTGACACCCCACAGCCTCAATTCCCTGACTCCCATCCCTCACCGCCCACCTCATCCCCATCACCCACCACACAGCCAACCACCCATCCCGACACCCACCATTCAATTTCTCTGCACTCCCCATCCCTCATTGCCCACCTCCCCATCCCCATCACCCACCCACACAGCCACCACCCATCCCCTGACCACACCCACCAGCTCAGTTTTCCTGCACTCCCCATCCCTCACCGCCCACCTCCCATCCCCATCCACCCCACCCACACAGCCACCAACATCCAGTCATCCCATCCCCTGACACCCACCAGCTCAATTCCTGCACTCCCATCCCTCACCGCCCACCTCCCATCCCCATCACCCACCACACAGCCACCAACACCATCCCCTGACACCCACCAGCTCAATTCCCTGCACTGCCCCATCCCTCACCGCCCATCCTCATCACCCACCCACGCAGCCACCACACCCCCTGACACCCACCAGCTCAGTTCCCCACGACTCCCCATCCCTCACAGACCCCCACCGCCATCGCCCATCCCCATCACCCCCCCCACCCCCACCCTCCCGACACCCCCAGCTCAGTTCCCCCGCACTCCACCCCATCCCCCACCGCCCCATCGCCAATCGCTCAACGCAAAAAAAAAAATTATTTCCGAAATGCAGGATTGCTGTTCTCCCCATGACTACCACCTGTCTCGCTGTACGTTCAGATGTTCACTCCCTCACCGCGGGTGCGTGGTGTACCCACTCTAGTCCCCTGACCCAAGAAGAACCATCAAACAGCTCACACGCCCACCCTCACTCTAATCTCATGGCTGCTGTACCCGACTCACCAACTCATGGTGCGACCCACCCGAGCCCATGCTACACACCGCCACAACAAGCGGTCACAAAAGAATGCAAAGCATTGTAACACCGTCCTGGCTGCTCCCTCAGCGAACCTAGACTTCCAGGGAGTGGTGCCCCCCACATGCTACACATACCTATCCAGTGACCGGACCCCAAGCTCGTAACAAAGACGAACATGGGCATGCTACACCTGTCTCGTCACTTCTAGGTGAACTCTACACCGCACAACACAGGCACAGTCTACCCAGAGTGTGATTACGAGTACGAGTACCAAGATGAGCGTATGCAGGGGGCACATGATAATAGACCAGCGAGATGATGATGAGTGAAGAAGGCATGGACATGGAATAGAGTATGGAATGGAGTGGAGAATGAGAGAATTATAAGGCTAGAAAGATGGATTGCGAAGACCCGATATCATGGATAGAGTGGGCCTTGATAGACAATATGGGATGATCGACTATACCTTAAGATTGGTAGGGATAGATAGTTAGATAGATACGATAGATAGATGGAAGGATATTATAAAGGTAGATAGATAGATAAGATGGTTATGGATAATATGTAAAGGTTAGATAGATAGTTAGATACGATACGAAGATAGATGATGGATTGGGATTATATATTAAAGGTCAAGTTTCTAGATGAGTTGAGATAGGAATAAGTGAATTGGCCATGGATGCTATATAAAGGTAGATTAGATATAGTTAGCGTTATGAGATTTAGATAGCATGTCACCGGTCTATATCAACAGATAGATAGATACGGTTAGATAGATAGTTAGATAGATGGATGGAATATATGTGAGGTTAGATAGATAGATTAGATCTAGATAGATAGTAGCATAGATAGTAGATAGATATGATGGATGTATGTATATCTGCGATAGATAGATAGTTATAATAAGCATAGATAGATAGCCATATCAATGGATATATGTCCCAAAGTAGATAGTTTAGTAGTATAGATGAATAGATATAATGCAACTGGACTTATCCTTATGAAGGTAGATAGATAGTTAGATAGATAGAATGGGGATGGATGTATATAAAGTAGCATAGATTGAAATTAGATAGATAGCATAGATTGGTATAATAAAAGGTAGATAGAAGTTAGACTTTTAGATAAGACCATATGATAGATGTATGGATATAGCTACTTAAAGGTACGATAAGACAGATAGATAGATAGATAGATGATGATAGATAGATAGATGGACGGAATATATATATAGGATAATAGATAGTTAGATTAGATAAGAATAGATAGATGGAGGATATATATAAAGGTAGATTTAGATTAGATAGATAGATTAAATGGATGGATATATAATAAAGGTAGATAAGATAGATAGATAGATGGAAATGGACACATGGAATGTATGAGATGATATAGGAACAAGTAAGATTACAATTGGTATGGAATTGGTGCCATGGAATAGGTAGATAGATAAATAGATAATAGATAGATAGATAGATAGATAGTAGACTAAGATAGCATAGATATTAAAGAAGATAGAAGGTAGATTGCAATACATGGATGGATGGATAGATTGCGCCGTAGAGGTAGGCAGTTGGAGTGTGTGTGTTTAATCCGGGTGCGATGGTGCGCGTGGGAGCAGTAGTGGGAATTGAGAGGATAGACATATAGGTCAAGGGTAGCAGTTAGGGGTGGGCTGTTGAGATTGTTGTGTGTGTAGGCCGAGGCGATGGGTCACATGGTGGGACAGCAGTACGCATGAAGGGGTAGGCAGTGGGGAGGAATTTAGGCAAGTGGTGGTGTGTGCGTGTGGTGTAAGCACAAAGTGCGTTGAGGCGCAATAGGACACATGGGGAAGGCAGTAGACATGTAGGGGTAGGGCAGTAGATGGAAGATGTAGGGGGGGGGGGGGGGGGTAGCAGGAGTGCATGTGTATGCCCGCAAGTGTGCAAAGTACACATATTTTTTTTAGTGGAGGGACATTTAACGAGCCTTAACGACTTTGCCTCCAGATTTTTATCTCATTACTTACTGACATGACATGACATGACAACTGAAAATCGTAATAGTGACATACTTGACATGAACAAATGAAATCAGTGAATAGTGATACACATGAACTGTCAACTTCAATGTTAGGGAAACTGTGGGGAAGCTTGGTTAAGTTAAGAGAAACTGCGTGAGGCCGGGGCCATTGGGCCATGTGGACAGCAGTACACATGGAGGGTAGGCAGTAGGGATAGGCAGTGGTGTGTGTGCGTGTGGTGTAAGCCAAAAGCGAGGTTTGAGGCGCATGGACCTCAATGGGATAGCAGTTAAGACTGAAAAGGGTATGCAGTTGGGATTGTTTTGTGAGTGTAGGCTACGGGCCTGGAGCATGCGGCACATGGGACAGCAGTTCACAGTAAGGGGAAGCAGTAGGGGATATGCAGTGGTGTTGATGGGTGTGTGGGTGTAAGCCAAAGCGCAGGAGGCGTTGAGGACACATGAGGCAAGAGCAGTAGCATGTAGAGGTAGGCAGTAGGGGTAGGTAGTTAGGGGTTGCGTGGGGTGTCACCCAATCCTGGCAATTTTCATTTGGAGAAGCATTAAGCTCTATGCAAAACAAGGTTAGGGGCGGGGAGAGAGAGAGAGAGAAGGAGAGAGAGAGAGAGAGAGAGAAGAGAGAGAGGGGTTTGTTACATAAATCAGCAAAAATCACTGCTGAGACTGGACAGCAGCACCAGCCTGCCGATCCATCCAAATTTACTATAACACCGACCCAGCAAGGGGCGGAGACCAGGCCAGCCCATCCATCCACCAAAAGTGTTACCCCAGATTTTATTTGGAGTGGATGTATGGAGCTCTGGCTCTCTATGTTATAGTATATCCAGCATCAGACGGGTTCTGTGGTTGGAGCCCTGGCCCAGCGTTTACAATTTCCAGATTGCGCCTTGGAAGAGTTGGAGACCTCCCACATTTGGCTGTTCGCGCAGTAATCCAAGCTTCGGCGCAGTTGCGGAAATTTGCGAAACTAAATAAACCCAACATAGTAGGCAGGGTTAGTTGGTTGAATTGTTCGTCTTGGTCACGTGGGTTGGGTATCTCTCCAACCCCAATCCCTAAAAAGTTGCGCCTTCCTTGTGGGCATATTGTAGTGGAGTCGCACCACCCATTTATCGAACCTGAATCCTCCGTCGCGCTGGTTATGTGACGGAGCATCCCACCCTACCATAAAAGGAGCTATCGTGAAAGTCCTCGTTTCCACAACTAAAAAAAAAATAGTGCCATTCTCCAAGTTATGCCACGTACGTGCAACCTGGAGGGTTCCTCAATATCACACGTCCAGTGTGGCAGCTCCAACCGTACTCAAATTTTACGAGGGGACGGCGTGATATGGACCCCTTAGTATTCAGCATTCACAAATGCAGCTTTCTGTCATCCATTTCTTTGTGGGATGATTTTTCTTTTGGTCTCAAAGCACAAAGTCTCATACACCCTCGCGGGTGTCAGTAGACTTTAACATGTAAACGTTTAATTGTAGTCAAATTCTGACCATTTTCATTTTGGGCTCAGTCCTAAGCTCGATGAGAAATGGAAGATAGGGCAGGGCCGCGTGCATTGTAGGAGAGCTTGGGCTGCATAATTTTTGTCTCCTTGTCTGTTGCTCAGTTAGATTTGGGAGTCTCTATCTCCCAGTTCCCGCTCGACTTTCGAATCTGCACCGAAACATGTGCACTCTAAATCCTGTTTCGATGGTCTCGCGACGGGGGGGTAATTGTCGCCCTACAATGTGCAGACGGCTAGGAAGCCAAAACTTTGCGTGACTAGAACCTCCTGTTTAACAATTATTCTTGGGAGTAATTCAGATAGAGTAGGGAGTTAGATTTAGGGCCCTTAAAATAGGACTATTGTGCCTACCCCTGGACTGTAACAACATACAACAAAAGGAGGCACCGCCCAAATCCAGGTATACAGGTGCAGGCCAAACTTGATCTAGTTAGTCAAAAACAGGTATACAGCCAATGTTAGGGCACTGCAATACAATGCGTTACACATTTGAAGGAAAGAGGCCATTATAGCGGATAATATTGTTAGATTTGTGGTATTATTTCAGGCAGAATTACTTGTATGCCCTTAACAAGTTTTGGCGCTTCATTGCACTTCCTTACCAGGTAGAAAGATTACATTAATTACAATGGCCTCTTATCTGGCAGTGAAAATATCCCACTTGCACCCCCGGGGGAACGGACTACCGAACCACCCTGCTGATCCCCGATTAGCTCCTTCCTGTTCCCTCTGTGCTTGGGCTCGGTCGTGTCCACTAATGACACTGCATAGGACCTATTATCAGTCTGACAGTAGTGGTAAAATAGAGCGGCTACGTTAAATATTGGTGGCCCCTTTGTTAATCTTTTCTAAAATCTTTCTTAAAATATGGTTACCACAGCCGAGGTCCTCAGGTTTCTTCGTTTCTGTGTTTAGGTATCTATTCATCTCCATCATAATATTTCGTTTCATTTCTTCTTTTATTTTCTAGTTCCGGGTTTTTTTTTATATTTATTTGTATAATCGTTCCTACTTTCTGTATTTTCCTCCTCTTAATTTTTTTTTTATCCTACCTTTTATTTTTTTTCCCTGTCATGTTTCTTCTTGCATTTTCAATTCTCCCTCTTTTTTCTTCTCGTACCTTTTTTCGCTCTCTCGCCCTCTATTTTTCACTTTCTTTTTTTTCTATTCTTCTCCCATTTTTCTCTTCTTCTTTGTTCTTTATTCCATATAATAATCCCTGTTTTTCGTGTTCTCGCACGGTGCTCTCTCTAATGTGCAGAACGGCTAGACGGCCAATACCTGCGTTTATAGAATCCTTCACAATTAATTCTTGCGAGTAAATTAGATAGATAGGTAATCTGTGCCCTTTAGATCTATTGTGCCTACCCCTCGGACTCTCGATGTTAACAACATACAACTGGTGCACTCGCCAAATCCGTCTTTACAGTGCAGGCCAAACTTTATATCTCTACAGTATTACAGCCCAATATTGTTAGCCACTGTGCCCATCATGTCCCAGTACACATTGAAAGTAGACTTTAGCCGGACTCAATTTTTTGTATTTATTTAGCCGAATTATTTGATGCCTTACCATGCTGCTATGACTAAGGGTAAAAGTATAATATCATAAGTCTCCAATCGTATTATGCTGAACCATGTCCTCGCGAAATACCCCTGTTTCCAGTGCGGTTCATGCGCACGGGGGGTATGTTAGAGTGCATCATTGCAACGGTCTAGACC
The DNA here is from genome assembly GCA_022414725.1 of Microglena sp. YARC. NCBI lineage: Eukaryota > Viridiplantae > Chlorophyta > Chlorophyceae > Chlamydomonadales > Chlamydomonadaceae > Microglena > Microglena sp. YARC. The sequence goes on along the minus strand of JAJSRW010001399.1, from coordinate 3,250 downwards.
GACCACATTTGCGCGTATCTTATAACCTGTGTACACAAGAAAAATAGCAGCGCTGAAGACTCACAGGATAATTTATCATCATTATACCGGGATATTCACTGCTCCGCCTATACTGTAATCTCTAGACTGTCACTAAATCAATGAAGGTGGCGACAATTTACAATCGGATGTCAAACAGAGTTTTCCAATTCTATGTAGCGCGCTAGGCCCTATCGGTCTCTCCTCGTACTTGTTCTGATTGTCCTGTCTGATGGTAATGGTGGTATTAATATATGGACTTATAGCTAGCTCGGCGGGCTTGTACGCTGCTGCTTCGTCCTAACATCACAGATAACCTAAGAGTAAATGAAGATTACACGAGACTGTGACAATTTCAATTTCAAATTTTACGGTCTAGGCCTATGGGATCAATATCTGAGAATGCGATTATTGAATGTCGTTGAAAAACAATGGTAACGCATCAAATATTGTATGTTGCCTGCCAGCCAAGTATAATGTGGCCTGCTGGCAGCGTTAGATTTTGAAGACTGGCCGTCGTCCTTCCGAGACGCCGTGTCCTAGATGACACCCATTACACTCCTAACTCTCTTCTTTAACACCGACAAATTAAATATCGCTCTCTCGCTGCGGATATTTGGTTTATCACCAAAGGGCGGTCCAGAGGCGGTGTGCGGATGGCTCAAATAGCTCGTTCAGGTCACACTGAGTCAGTGTTGTCTCAACCTACAAGCTGTTTGCAAAACGTCCCGCTTCGCGTTGCTGCTCCTGTGTAAAGCAGACAAGACGAGTTGGTCTTGGCTTCCTACTCGGTGGGTGACTGGGTGTGTGAGGTGCAGGTGGTGCTGGGACAAAAGATCCGGCAATGTCAGCCTTCAAGACCCGGCAGCACATGTAACAATGGGTTTTAGGTCAAGTTCAGCTTCAACCCGAAGTCCAAGTTTCAGTCCAAAGTCCAAGTTTCAAGTCAACCAAGTCCCAACGCTCAAGCCTCAAGTCCCAAGCTTCAAGTCCCAAAAGTTCTAACCAAGACTTTCCAAGTTTCAAAGTCCAAGGTTCAAGATTCAACCAAGTCCACGTCTCAAGGAGTTCAAGTATTCAACCAAAGTCCATAGTTTTCAAGTTTCAACTCAAGCCAAGTTCAAGTCCAAGTCGTGAGGTTCAACGCAAGTTGTCAAGGTTCAAGTCCAAAAAGTCCATAGTTCAAGTCACCAGAATTAGGCAACCAAGTCCGCGAAGTTCAAAAGTTCAACCAAGTTTCCACAAAGTTCAAGTCGCCTTCATTCGCTCATGAGTCCTCAAGTGCGAAGTCCAAGTCCAACCGAGAGGTTCAGAGGTGCGCAAAGATTCAAGTCAATGCTCAAAAGTTCAAGTTACCTCAACGTCAGTCCACCGTAGTTGTTCCAAGCTCAATTTCAATGTCCCAAGTTTCAAAGTCAACCCCAGGTACACCCAAGTTACGAACAAGAGGTGTTTACAGTCAACCAGGAGTCAACGCTTCAAGGTATCAACAAGAAGTCCAAGTTTCAAGTCGAAAGGTCAAGATGTGCCAAGTCTCCAAGTACAAGTTACAATGCTCAACCGTCATTTGGCCGGAATGTTCAATAATAATGGCTTCTCACCGCATCGGGTTGTCGCGCACGGTGTGATACCCGACGCGTAAAAATCTAACACAAAATCCGATGTACATCTAACCCACAATTGCAATTCGGACCTCTATCCTAAAATGTTCTTACGCGCGCGCGAATTTCTGGTTGTTAGCGCGCATTGATGAGTCGCATTTCGACAGAGAGAGATTCGAGTTTTCGTCATCGGCTGTAATTCTGTATGAATTTTGGTGGTTACACTCGTTTTTCGAAGCGCACACGAAACACTTGTCGTACGAATTAAGCCGCATTTGAGTCCTTACGCAACCGCATTCACTGTGTCCGGTCCTCCAAAAAACAGTATGGTCTCAGCAGGCTTCATGCTTGACCACTATGGGGAATCTGAAGGGGGATCGCGGGTTCCCGCGAGCGGGACGGGAATTGAGCTGTGACTCACTGACTGATCCCACTTGTGCGCCATCAAGCAAGCCAACAACCCAGCTGCGGCTTGGCTGTTTTCCGTATACAAATTCAAAAAGGACCCATGCTTAACAACAAAAGGAATAAACCACCCTATTACAATAAACTAAAATGGCACTTTACTTTCCTACGGAATGAGGAAGAGTACCAATGACCATTTTGGAAAACAAAAAAACATTCAGGCATAACCTACAACAACCGCGGGAGGCAGATTGATGCAGGGAATGTATTCAGTTCAGCAAACTGTGCGTCAATGATTGAATGCACTTGCCTTGCATCGGACGATAAATTCCATGCACACCTGAGGCAGGCGACAATCGTTGCGAAGTGCTCGCAGTTGTTTGCAATGCGGCGTTGTAGACAAATGGGGTTGTGCTCCAGCCCATCATTTGACCAGATGCGAGGGAAGAGCTTGCCGAGAAAAGGCTCTGATCCCACGAGCAAGCCCATATCGGGGTACAAAAGCCTCCGCAAAAGATAAGAGCCGTTGGCCACGAAGATCTTCGTAGGTAATGATCGCAAGGAGACGCTTGCCTGCTCCTTCCGGAAATTCCCCCACACTCAACGACTCTGTCGGACTTCGATTCCGCCTGGCTGCCACAAACTATGCTGCCCCGACAAAGATTGCCATGGTGCTGTCTCTAACCGGATCAGCGTTATGCCGGCTCTCGTGCGCGGAGCTTCTGGGCGCCAGGCTACGCTTGCCGAGCATCGCCTAGCCCTTTCGTTGATGTCACGCGTCCACGCAGGTAGCCATATGGGGGTTGCCCGAACGCGTACTGGTCCAGGTCGACCCCAACTCTTGAAGATTCGCGGTGATGTGCACCGCGATTGCACCGACTGTGAGGAATGTCGGCAAGGGGATCTCCCGACTGCCATGGTTTGTCTGAAACTTATGTGAATAATAAACAAAATGTTGAGAATCATAACTTTGTCAAACTTGATAATGCTTGTCTTGAAGAGAGATAACACTCGTTATCTTCGATTTTTGGCCGCGAGGAAACACGTTGTCGGATATTACGATTCATCGATTTAGCGATTTCTATAGGGAATTATATAGGATCTTTTTTTGAGACAATGTGTTTACTCTGTTTTTCTTCAATCTTATATAGTACCTGTCCGATTGCCCCACCACTGTTTTTTTATTACTCCCAACTTGCCATACCGAAGATCTTCTAATTCGTCTT
>JAJSRW010001841.1:0-24277 GCA_022414725.1 Microglena sp. YARC | reverse complement strand
GAGAGAGAGATTGTTGACATAGCTAGATATTGAGAGCTCCTCCTGCGAGTAGTTGTTGGTTCTACAAATTAGTTTCCTTATAGAGCCGCTCGATCTAACAAAACAAAAGACAGGGGACCGACTTGGCCATTTTACAGGTATTGTATCATTGCCATAAGAAGTAATCGGATGAACATTGAAAGCTCTGACAAATGAAGAGCAGGATGTCTATCTTCGTGTGCAGTACACGATTAAAAGACAACAGCTCGTGGATTGTCGCCTGGACATCAATTACGGAAGATACATTCGAAAAACCTTTAACTTTTACTGAGGTACGCTGTGTAGCAGGAATGAACGCATACAACTTTATAGGGACATTTGATAGCAGTCACAACGGAATACTGATAGAATGAAGACCGCTTCGTGTACGGCACAACCTTTACGGTGTAACCTAAAGACGAACACCAATCGATTGTTGAATCAACAAATTGCAAAGGATTTAAAGGAGAATATCGTGGTTTTTTTAGATCAACGGCCTCCATTCATGCCAGACTCCGTATCGTCTTTTGTAGTACTTTTCGAGAGTCCATTGAAGACCAGCCAGCCGGCGACTTAAGGCGATGGCATCTTTCCCGTACCGTGACCCAAAAAGAACTTAATATCATGTTCATATTTTACTGTTCTGCCGACGTATTCACCTTGTATTTTGGGGCTTCTGAAAAGTTGACCTACCGCGTGTGTTCCGACTGTACCGCGTGTTTCCATGAAACCATGATTTAAGTTGAGTGTAGCATCCCCATCCACAATCAAGCGCGCAGCCCCTCCTCGGCTCGACTGCGGAATGAGCGCCCCCAAAAATTAATTATAAGACAATAAAATTTTAAAAAATACATGGAAACCGTATAATTTTTTGCAAAAACAAATAAATACCTGACCAAGCCTGCAGAATTGATCTGCCGTAGTTTATCTATCCCAATTGTTTTTATACAATTCTCAATAAATATAAAGGACTTGTTTATTTTCATCTTTTCATTATTTTATTTTCATGGGATCTATATTGGTTGGTTTGTGAACCTCCAAAAGACAATGCAAACAAAACACAAATCTACTGTCGTCACCGCATCATAAGGGATCGGGAACAACAACGCAAGTCAGGGACGACCACCCCCGGACAAGTACTGCCCTCCTCGCCACTTCATGCTTTCCATGCAACGAGTGTAACGTTGTACACCACAGGATAATATGTACAAAATGAAGTACAAAAACATTTAAAACAATACCTGGTACTCGGAAGGTGGAACGAATAGTTGTGTCCACCAGTTGTGTCCAACGGATAGTTGGGGAACACAGTGTGTGTGCTTGCGTCCGTCACAGGTGTAGACATCTCACCAGGAGTCGTGGAAGGCATGTTCATTGGGGGACGAAGGAACCGTACAGGTTGCATAGGAGATATAACAGGCGCAAAATCTATTGATACCGCCTAATGTGACGCACGTCGTAGAACATGCCCCAGACTCATTACCACCACGCTGTTTTCTATACTTCGACATCGATAATTGACGGCACCATGTTGATTCTAGTAACGGTTGTCGTCAAAGCCGAAAAAAGCATTCAGGAAGGCCATGTTAGATGATGGCAGCTTGTTGGATGGTACGGAACTTTGGCGAAGAACGTTTCTTTGTAGACTTAGTAGTAGAAGTAGTACTCGTAGTAGCAGGAGACGATAACGTAAGCATCTTGTACGTTGTTGTTAGCTAGGGCTTGTCTTAGGTGGCGGATTACTAATTTCTGAAACGCTTGTCTACCACTGTTTTTCGTGACAGTGATTACAGAAGGATGTGTGTGTGGAATGTACTTGTTCGCGACGCGTCGAAGAAGAACGAAATGTGCCTTCATTTAAACGTTCCGTTGTTGTCTTTCGCACCAGTTGTTTTGAGTGTCTTCGAAGTCTTACTCTTGCTTAACCAACCATCTGGTTTCTTCGCAGATTTTGTTACTTGCGGTTTGTTTAGGGGATGCAACTGAACTTTATAGTCACAATTTGGTGGTCGTTGAAGGTTCTTGGTAGTTTTGCTATTGCTATTGCTATTGCTATTGCTATTGCTATTGCTATTGTGTTTCTTAGTTGCTTCCGATGTTGGTCCCTTCTTTATTACTAGAGTAGCAGCACCTTGTGTTGATGTCGAAGTTGATGTTGATGTTGAGGTTGATGATGGTCTCCGCATTAGGCAATTGTACTAGACGTTTGTTGCATACTGTTGGGGCGATTTTTTTGTGGTCATCAGTGGGGAAACAATAAAATGAAACATGATATTACGCTTACCACCACCAAAACACAATGTCATCTTTTACAGACTGTGATAGCGGCGCGATGTTGAATCTTTGCACTAGCTTATTGTTGCATAGTGTATTGTTGTTGTTGTTTACACATATCGTAACATAAGAAAAGGTTCTCTACACCCAGTTCGCGTCAGGAAGAGGAGACAATATACAAAGAACTCTCAAGGAGGCTCCTACCCCCTGCGTGCGTGGAACGCGAGTTCTGTTCGTCTCTAATGGAGGATGTGAGAGCGATCAACGACCCCCAGTCAAACTCGTATTCTTTTGCGAAACAATGGCAGCTGGCAATTCGACCAGGGGAGATAAGTGCCTCTTCATACTTGGCACCAGACAGTTCCAGTGTTCTTGGCTCCCGTCCGTGGATCGCGAACCCAGTCTCATCGGACGCAAACAGTTACCCAGACATAGTAGCCACTCTGAGGGCCATCGTTTCAGAAGCGTTCAATGATAATAATAGCGGTAGCAATAAGAGCGACCGTTATCTGGATACGCGCCACGATAGAGTGGGGTCGCTGTCTTCTCCGTGTAGTGGGAGTAGAGGAGAGAGGGAAGCACCATGTCCGGGGTGGGTCGCCGGGACATATGGCGCGCGTTGGCATGCTTATCTTTTACCAGATCAGTCAGGGCAGACAGTGACAGGGCGATGTTTGTCGCGTTCACATGCTAGAGAGAGGAGAATAGAAAGAGGGTCTTCTCGTCTTTGCATTCCCGTCTTTATTTCATAAAGGTGGCAGGGGGACCTCCCGGGAGACGTTTCTCTTTCATGGTCGGTTCTTCAAATCGCGCAGACTCCAGTCACGCATGACAATTTTTAGCATCACTTCGTCCTTGCTTGGCTGGCGGTGCGTGAGCTGTACAGTGACCGTGCAGTGCTGCGCGTCTTTAGAGCATTGCGGCTTGTGGCAATGTCGCAAAGGGGGCCGCGAGTATCACGAATATCCAGACCCATTGTTGCAGCCATGTATTCGGCGCATTCAGAGAGGACATGATCGAATGCAAGGCGAGTGATGGAGGGGGTAGCATGAGTTGGGGAAGAATGTGGGATGGGGGGGAAGTCGCCTATTAGGTTTTAGACGCCGTGTAGAGATAAGCTCTTGTGTGACGAACAGTCGTTGATGGGATACCAAAACGGCGGCGCGCTCTGGGTGGTTAGTCGACGTCATTCGTGCTTCCTTGCGATCGAACGGAGTGGCAGCGCAGTGAGGTACATTTTTCTTCGCATTCTGGCATCTTCCGCGCAACGAGACCGTGTCTTGACAAAAAAAATGACACGTGGGTCAGATGGTCAGGGGTACACAACGGTACAGTTCGGTAATTGAAAATGGGTATCATGGTGACTTCGATTTGATTCATTTGACAAGTTTACTTTACATTGGGTTGGGTTGGGTTACAAATCTTCGGAAAAAATACATGTACTTAAAAATAAGTGAAAATACTCAAAATGTCCACTCTTCCGACTGCAACCTTATTAGCATCAAACATTGGTAGTCGATTGTCGTCGCTTATGACCGTGCGCTGCCGTAATCATGGGTGTAGTGGCTATCGTGTACATAGTTGCATCGCTCTTCGTCGCAAAGACCGTAGCCTACGTCGTATCCAGGGTCTCTAACAAGAAGACACAACCAGAGAGCCTCAAGCGGTCTACTGCTGATACATGTTATGAAGAGCTTCATGTATTGGATCATAATGTGCATTGCCATAACGATCCTATTTGTGTCCATTGGAAATAGAGGGTGCAGCAGTGATCACCATCCTAGGGGCAGTGCTACTGGCAATAGGGATTGGAATGCAAGGGAGTTGAGCGACCTGTCTGCAGGGATCATGCTGATGATGTCGAACGCTTTTTCAGTATGGGTAACTACATAGAAGTCTTTGATGATTCACGCGACGGCGTAAATGGAACGGTAAAAAAATTCAATTATACTTTACACCACCTTATTGGATGACGATTCTGGGGCCTCACTTTATCGTTCCTAACAGGGTCCTGTATGGCAGTGCGTTGAAAAAAAATCACTCCACATCAAAACACCCATCGTTGTCGACGTGGTCACCATCTCCAATAAGAACGTCTCCATTGCAAAAGCACTTGAAAACCTGAGGGTTGACGTGCAGAAACACGCAGTAGTGCTCAAAGAGCCGAGGTCACCACCAACGTTTCCGAGGTCACGGCTAAGGGTACAAACATCGAAGTGCGCTACCCTCTGTCCGCTGATGATTTACTACACAGTTGGGACACGAAATGTCCAAAGTATCATTAAGACACTCATTAGAGAGTCTCTCATAAATTCAGGAGTTAAACTGATCGTAGGGCTTGAAAACCCGTTCAATTGGGTGTTCCTACACTCCCTGCGGATTTTGAGATCTGGACTGTCCTTGGCGGGTGCTGCTGCTCATGGCCACTTCTGCGGTACCGACAAAAACAGGATGGATAGACACCAAGGTCACACTCTGGTTGGGACGTACACGGAGTTAAAAACAAATAAAAACAAATAGACAACCGTTTTTTTATTGTCTATTTGTTTTATTTGTTTCAGCTTGGTTGGGTTCCAGGGCACCACGTGGAGGTGCTGATTTTGGCCCGTTTTGTTTCTTTTTTTTTCAAAATACTTGAAACAGAAACACCTTCTCATCCAGATTACTTCTTGGTGCGGGACATCCCTTTGCGAGTTAACACAGGCTTGGCAACGAAAGTCGGGTTGTCGTAAATGACGAATACCTTGGTCGGGACGCAATGATTGCGAAGACGTCATTGAGATTCCCAAACATTTCGTATGACAAGATTGCAGTATATTACTGGGTGTGAGGAGGTTGTTGTTGTATTCCTAATGTTCCGAAAAACCTTTCAATTTTTTTGTATTTAAAGATACTCGGACCACGCGATCGAGGACTCGGGGATGATACCGGCACTCACCTGCCATCACTGGTGCTTAGCCAACTGCTTCACCAACTTAATTCCGTTCTTACGGGTCTCATAAGATGTATAAATCGCGTCTCAAGGCACATTATGGGTATTCCCCTGTAGGAAAACCTGTTATCGTTAAAACTACTGGTGGGTGGGTACACCATAGTTTGTTGATGGCAGTTTTTTCAGATGGTAGGAAGGAGTTCGTTGTGAAGAAAGTATCTGTGAAGAAGACGGACTTCGCTGCATTTATTGACTCATTGAGTTTGTGCAATAATTCAGTAGCTACAACAAACATGATGGTGTTCCACTGCCCCGTGGATTTCTACACCATAAGGCACACACTCCTGTGTAGCCGTACACTCCAGAAAGCGGTTTCATTTATATGTTACGTCGAGTGTAGCTGTATGAACGCATTCCTCGTTGCCCCCACCCCCCCGATTATATTTTGTATACCGAGTTTGCCCATGCCCCACCTGTCCCATTAGTACCGCAGTTTGTGCTTACGCCGTCGCGCGCGTAACTCTTAGATGCTTCCGTTCCTGTGAAACAGTAGTCGTTAGCCTGAATCGAAAATATGTTGTGCCCCCTTCCCTTTGCTACATTCTCGCACTCTTTTAGGATCACGTCCTTGTTGGTTGAATTGACGCGACCGCCATTAGTAGTTGACATTGTGAGAGGTCGAGCGATACCGGTGTATGCTTTGTCAGCGAAACATCCCACGTATTGGGGGGTTGCTGATGCCATTGCCTGTGTTTTGTATACCGAGTTTGCCCATGCCCCACCTGTCCCATTAGTACCGCAGTTTGTGCTACCCGTCGCTCGGTAACTCTTAGATGCTTCCTTTCCTGTGAAACAGTAGTCGTTAGCCTGAATCGAAAATATGTTGTGCCCCCTTCCCTTTGCTACATTCTCGCACTCTTTTAGGATCACGTCCTTGTTGGTTGAATTGACGCGACCGCCATTAGTAGTTGACATTGTGAGAGGTCGAGCGATACCGGTGTATGCTTTGTCAGCAAAACATCCCACGTATTGGGGGGTTGCTGATGCCATTGCCTGTGTTTTGTATACCGAGTTTGCCCATGCCCCACCTGTCCCATTAGTACCGCAGTTTGTGCCTACGCCGTCGCTCGCGTAACTCTTAGATGCTTCCGTTCCTGTGAAACAATAGTCGTTAGCCTGAATCGAAAAGATGTTGTGCCCCCTTCCCTTTGCTACATTCTTGCACTCTTTTAGGATCACGTCCTTGTTGGTTAAATTGACGCGACCGCCATTAGTAGTTGACATTGTGAGAGGTCGAGCGATACCGGTGTATGCTTTGTCAGCGAAACATCCCACGTATTGGGGGGTTGCTGATGCCATTGCCTGTGTTTTGTATACCGAGTTTGCCCATGCCCCACCTGTCCCATTAGTACCGCAGTTTGTGCTTACGCCGTCGCTCGCGTAACTCTTAGATGCTTCCGTTCCTGTGAAACAGTAGTCGTTAGCCTGAATCGAAAAGATGTTGTGCCCCCTTCCCTTTGCTACATTCTCGCACTCTTTTAGGATCACGTCCTTGTTGGTTAAATTGACGCGACCGCCATTAGTAGTTGACATTGTGAGAGGTCGAGCGATACCGGTGTATGCTTTGTCAGCGAAACATCCCACGTATTGGGGGGTTGCTGATGCCATTGCCTGTGTTTTGTATACCGAGTTTGCCCATGCCCCACCTGTCCCATTAGTACCGCAGTTTGTGCTTACGCCGTCGCTCGCGTAACTCTTAGATTCTTCCGTTCCTGTGAAACAGTAGTCGTTAGCCTGAATCGAAAAGATGTTGTGCCCCCTTCCCTTTGCTACATTCTCGCACTCTTTTAGGATCACGTCCTTGTTGGTTGAATTGATTCGACCGCCATTATTAGTTGACATTGTGAGAGGTCGAGCGATACCGGTGTATGCTTTGTCAGCGAAACATCCCACGTATTGGGGGTGTGCCTGTGCTGCACGCGCTTGTGCCTGTGCCGCTGCCTGTGCCCGTGCTTGGGCCTCTGCAAGTGCGCGCGCCTGTGCCTCTGCCTGTACACGCGCTTGTGCCTGTGCCGCTGCCTGTGCCCGTGCTTGTGCCTCTGCAATTGCACGCGCTTGTGCCTCTGCCTGTGCACGCGCTTGTGCCTGTGCAGCTGCCTGTGCCCGTGCTTGGGCCTCTGCCTGTGCGCGCGCCTGAGCCTCTGCATGTGCCTTTGCACGCGCCAGTGCCTCTGCCTGCGCCCTTGCACGCGCCTGCTCCTCTGCCTGTGCGCGCGCCTGCGCCTCTGCATGTACCTTTGCACGCGCCAGTGCCTCTGCCTGTTCCTGTGCACGCGCCTGCGCCTCTGCCTGTGTCTTTGCACGCGCCTGAGCCTCTGCATGTGCTCGCGCCTGTGCCTCTGCCTGTGCCTTTGCACGCGCCTGCTCCTCTGCATGTGCCTTTGCACGCGCCTGAGCCTCTGCATGTGCTCGCGCCTGTGCCTCTGCCTGTGCCTTTGCCTCTGACTGTGCCTTTGCCTGTGCCTGTGCATGTGCTTGTGCTTGTGCTTGTGCTGTGCCTGTGCAAACGCCTGTGCTTGTGCCTGTGCATGTGCCTGTGCCTGTGCATGTGCCTGTGCCTGTGCTTGTGCTTTTGCCTGTGCCTGTGCAAGCGCCTGCGCCTGTAGCCTGTGCCTTTGCACGCGCCTGCGCATCTGCCTGCGCATTTGCACTCGCTTGTGCCTGTGCCTGTGCCTTTGCAAGCGCTTGTGCCTGTGCAAGTGCTTGTGCTTGTGCATGGGCCTGTGCCTGTGCCTGTGCCTGTGCTGTTGCCTGTGCCTGTGCAAGCACCTGTGCTTGTGCCTGTGCAAGCACCTGTGCTTGTGCCTGTGCCTTTGCAAGCGCTAGTGCTTGTGCCTGCGCCTCTGCCTGTGCCTTTGCAATCGCCTGTGCCTCTGCATTTGCACGCGCCTGCGTATCTGCCTGTGCCTTTGCACGCGCTTGTGCCTCTGCCAGCACCTATGCCTCTGCATTTGCACGCGCCTGCGCATCTGTCTGTGCGTTTGCACGCGCTTGTGCCTCTGCATTTGCACGCGCCTGCGCCTCTGCATTTGCACGCGCTTGTGCCTCTGCCTGTGCCTGTGCCTGTGCCTGTGCCTGTGCCTGCGCCTGTGCTAGTGCCCGTGCATGTGCCTGCGCCTGTGCCTCTACCTCTGCCCGTGCCTGTGCCTGTGCATGTGCCAGTGCCTTTGCATTACCTTCGGACAAATTCTGTTGTAGTTGAGAAATGGAGGCCGTCGCAACCTTGAAATTGGATAGGTCGGCCTTGGTAATGCATACCCCGTCTATGCAGACCTTGGCATCGCCCCCGTTACATTTCAAAGTTCCATTGGTTGTCAGATTATTTTGTAGCGTTTTTGAATGTCGTCTTGGTACCTTTAGTACTGTCCTCTAGTTTATCGATCACCCTTTTGATTAGGGCGATCTTTCCTTCCGCATTGACGAGTCGAGTTCGTAAATCTGGGACATCAGTATTATTTTTGACTTTGACATTGAATTTCGTCTCGAGATGAGCGAGTTGCTCCGAAATGTTTTTTAATTTGGATTCCAGCATCTAATCCCTTCTTGCGGCAACTTCGACCTCATCCAGACGCCTGCTAAATAGTCTTTTATTATGTCGCCGGTGTTTCCGATTCTTGAAAATTGAATGTCGTTATCTAGACTGACTGTTTTGAGTCTTGCAGCGATGTCACCCACCTCTTTTGACAATTCGTTGATTGCGATTGCGTTCTCCTTGATATCTTTATCCGTGGTCATGTCCGTGTTTCGTAAATGTCGCGATGTTTTGCTTGATTAGGTTCAGTTTTTTGAGCACATCATTCTGCCTTTTTCTAGGCGACCTACCGTCGATCCGATATTTTGAATGGCTCCGACTGTGTTTTTTATTTGCGAGTCCACGCGTTTGAAGTTTTGGTTGGATACGAGCGAGCTTTTCGACTCTCGCCCCTCCAGTTCTTTGATTATATTAAACTGCATATTGTCCTTTTTCTTGAGCACGTTGAGCTCGGCGTCGGCTGCCATTCCAAGGGCTCTAACGTCATCGTGCATTCTCTTATCGCGTTTCTTGTTCTTCTCTGAGGCCATTCCAAGGGCTCGTACGTCTTTCTGCATTCTCTTATCGCGTTTCTTGTTCTTCTTTGCGTCCATTTCAAGTGCTTGTAAGTCATCGTGCAGTATCTGTTCTCGTTTATTGTTCGCCTCGGTCGTTTTGTTGATGTTGTGTTTGAGCATAGCGTGCAATATCACTACGTACACTACGACGCCGAATATCGCTATCAAAATTACTATTATTGCGGCGGATTCCCATGTTACATATGTATATACAGTTGTTGTCAAATATTTTTTCCCCTTCTTTTTGGAATCGAGTAAAATGTTATGCCCACCGATGTTTGGTGAGAGCTTGTGAGATATCCTCATATCATCCCAGTATATCGAACGACATGGCTTCTTCTTGTTCTGACAATTCTTGTGATTTGGACGCGCACATCCGTGCCCTGCTGAAGTCCGATTTGAAGGATATTGACAATGTGCTTAAACGTATTTTACAGCAGCGTAAGGAGGAGGATGTATGCGATGTGGTCTTATGTCCGAAGGCGGATGTATTTCGTTCGGCGATTCGTGCTCAGAAGGATTTTTGGATGAGCTCAAGGGGAGGGAGCAGGATAACGCCGGCCGCCATTGAAAAGGCGCGGTTGCGCATTGAGGTTTCTACGAGAGTGAATGAATCACCTTGGCACGCAGATGATTGATGAGCAGTGTCGTGCTAAGGAGAAGCTCGACCAACTCGTGACATACAACCTGACCGTCGTAAATTTGGCAGACACCGTTGGCAAGGGAAGGATGAGCTTGTCGCTCTTCGTCACGGTGACGAGGAGATTCGTTTGGAGATGAACCGTATTCGGCACAAGACCAAGCTTGTCTGTAAGCAGCGGTCTGCCGCTCTCGGCGAGATTAGGGCTCATGAAGACGAGTTGGTTGGTTTCCGTGAGGGGGCTCTCGCTGCTGAGTCTGAGTTGGTGGAGATCAAGGAGCGTGCGCGTGTCGCCGCGTTTGATATCGATGTGGCGCGTGTGGGTTTGGGGACGCGAGCGCTCGTCTGGTGGTGCTCGTGCGGAGCTGGTGGATGCGAATGTTGAGCTTGAGCGTACGCTTGTGTCGGTCGAGGAGACTCGGTATAAGGTTGTGCACGCGCGGACGGATGGTTCTTCGTTGAAGGACGAGTTGGCAAAGCTTTTGGACACGAGGTCCGAGCTTGCGAACACGAAGCCCGAGCTTGCGAACACGAAGTCCGAGCTTGCGAACACGAGGTCCGAGCTTGCGAACACGAAGTCCGAGCTTTTAGGAGTGATGTCTGAGCTTGCGGACACGAAGTCCGAGCTTTCAGGAGTGATTCTGAGCTTGCGGACACGACGTCCGAGCTTTCAAAAGTGATGTCTGAGCTTGCGGACACGAAGTCCGAGCTTCAGGAGTGATGTCTGAGATTGATATTGTATATTTCGGAGCTCAAGAGCGTGTGGGATTCCAAGTCTGAGCTGGAGACGACTTATTCGGAGCTCAAGAATGAACATGGCATTTCCAAGTATGAGCTGGAGCGTGCTCGGTCTGAGCTTGCACATATGAATTCCATGCGAGCAAAAATTGCTGTGTCTCCTGACCAGTTGAAGGTTGTTTTGAAGGATGTTGTAAACTGTGACAAGCGGTTGACACGTGCAAATTCTTTTGGCGAGTTTTTACAAGGAGTTGTCGTATACCGAGTCTGACATTGCTTCAACTCGTATCCGGATTCAAGCTAGGCGCACGCTTGTCCTCAACAGTGTCATTTCAAGTATTGGGATGATGAGGATGCTTCTTTGATACAGTCGGAGACGCAATTTGTGGGACAGCCCTACCGGTGACCCTTGAACCCAATGGGTAGATCAGCTAAAGGCGAGTACATATTTTTGCCCTTCATCTCTGTATTTCAGCATTTAAGCTGGCCCAAAGGATAACAAGGCAAGCTGCTGACAAACCCAGGTGTGTCGGTCGGTTTAGCGCTCACACTCGCCTCGATGGAAAACTATGGTTTTGGGGGGAGGCGAGGGAACACAGAATGCCTCAGGTCGCTCTTTCCCGTCCATCCAAGTTGTCAGAAGCAGAAGAAGGTTCTTGGCAGCGTTCACGTCTCGGTTCGAGGTTGCACCACAGCGCACATTGGATGATGCGCTTTTGACACTGTCTCTATAGTGCAGTACTTTGTGGACCTTGACGTTCTTCACCACCATCTTCTGCTTCTCAACAGTTATAGACCCGTCGATTGGGGACTCTTTTGCAAACTCCGCGCCAGACTACGCTGTCTGCCTTCATGTTGACAAGCCTCTGGAAGCAGCCGTGACATTTACAAGAAGTGTTGCGTTCGTCGACGTTTTTTGAAACAAAACATTCTTACGACGTGAGAGGCACCTCCTGATCTCTTTGGATGGGCCCAGAACATGAACGACTGATACCATACCCTTGGTTGGACCAGTTTGCCGAAGCCAACAACGGTCGTCTGTGCCCTTGGTGCAATCACATCGCATACCTTTTCAATCGTCTTCTGTTTACCAACGTATCGAAAGAATCGCATAGATCGGTAGTCTTTAGTTTGCTCAAGCGAAAATATCGCTGCATGTGCCCAAATAATTCCAGATGTAGCAGATATATTTGATTACAGTAACGCTTTGAAAAGGATTATTGATGCGCACGATGTTAGCCATCAGTTTGACTTTTCAGGGTACTTTGAACATGTAAATTCAGTGTCTTTAGATGCCATGAATTTTTTGTGTCAATCACCTGAAGACAGTATCTGTATTGACAAGATCGGTTACAAATCTTGAATTGGTCAACTTTTCAGAATCCCCAAAATAGAAGGTGTCCCAATATCAAATGTCCCTAGCTGTATGAATATGTCTACAGTCGGCGGAACAGTAAAATGAAACATCAGAAAACGGTATATAAGGCGGTGACAATCATATATTGTATGAGTGGATGGTCCTATAAAATGACCCGTCCAGCAAAGAAATCTCCTTACATGACGCATTGCACATCAACAAAGACCCCGTGTTCTTTTTGGGCCACGGTACTGGGGAAGAGGGCGATCACTTAAGTGCGGCTGGTCCTTCAATGGACACTCTCGAAAGTACCGACAAAAGAACGATACGGAGTCTGCAGGATGGAGAGCCGTGATCTAAAAAAGAACCACGGTATTTTCGTTAACATCCTGCAATTTGTTGATTCAAAATCGTATTGGTGTTCCACTGCCCCGTGGGTTGCTACACCATTAGGTTACACCCGTAAGGTGTGCCGTACACGAGGCGGTTTCATTTTAGTATTCCGTCGACTGTACATTGGGGTTTGTTTCTATCTTCTTCTATATTCGACAAAGCGTATGAATCATCGTTAAACATCCTTTTTTGAGTAGAACTTCTTCCCCATACTTTTCTTTTTCAAACCGACAACCATGGGGGGCAATGATGGTGATTTGTCGATGCAGTTGTCAAGAATGGTCTTTATGTGTTTTGCTGAATTCGACAAGTGAAGAGACTGTTTTTGTTGTCTTCGTCGTCTGTGATAACTAGATGAAGGCGAATGTTATTGCGCAGTTTTAGAAACTCGTCGCTGTAAAAATCGTGTAACTGTTGTAGTTCTGGAATGTTCATGTAACGATGGATTGAGAAACATGGCCCCTGCGGTTAGTGAAAGTGATCCCATTACGTAAGA
The DNA here is from genome assembly GCA_022414725.1 of Microglena sp. YARC. Lineage (NCBI taxonomy): Eukaryota > Viridiplantae > Chlorophyta > Chlorophyceae > Chlamydomonadales > Chlamydomonadaceae > Microglena > Microglena sp. YARC. Next base: position 11,280 of record JAJSRW010001841.1, on the reverse strand, counting down.
TAGTGCTACGTCATTGCTCGAAATTCCTATACTTCCTGCTCCGCTCATTGTTGTAAGTAGGATTACAGGTATTGCGATCATATAGTTGTAAAACTTGAAGTGTGCTCGAGCAGTATCGTGCATTTTTATATTGTTGTTCGCAGAACCTTTCCCACACGTGCAGCAACTCTCTTGTTTTTGAGATGACGTGTGTTGACATGTTTGGGGTCTTACATTTGTTCTCATGCTTTTTTCAGCGGAACCGTTTTGAAAAATGTAAGATAGTGTGGCGAAAACTAAGGCTCCCCATGTGTGTCCACGGCCACCATCCCCCACGCGTACCAGGGTATCGTCGCCTTGTTCGTGAGGTTGTACACGCCGTACACGGTCCCCCCAAACAATGCGCCCATCCTGACCGATGGATTCGGGCGCAACAATAAGTATGCTGCAGCTAAGAGCAACGCGTACACCATGCAAACCGCAAGCCAAGATTGCACCGCAAGATTGACAGAGAACCGCGCGAATTTGGCCACGTAAAATCCCTTCATCCGAAGAGCCAAACGGCCTCCGCGCGATCGTGTAAAAAGCAAGCGCAATCGCAAGGTCCTTCATCGTCTTTACTGTATTACTAAAATAATTTGAGAACAAATGGTCGGATTTTTTTAAATGTCTACTCAGAATTTAGAGCCTCAAGAACGACTCGCTAGCCTGAGATATCAGCACATTGGAATCACAATTCCGCTCCAGACCATGTTTCGCAACCAGTAAAAATCATCCGGGATGCTGGAACGCCCATTGACAACTGTAATAATCGAACTCGTGCATAAAGGTTTTTGGGTCCATGACAATATGTGTGTAAGTAAGAATAATATGGTGCATGTTCAAGGTCATGTGCGTCGTGATCCTCCTCATTTGGTTCCGAAGATGGCCAGGTCCTCCTTCCGTGATGTCGCTTGACGATTGGTATTCGCGTCACGAGTACTTCGTGGAATGTATTTGGAATTGTCTGCGTACTCACCTCGAGCGTGGTTCTGGTAGCAGGCACATGAGCAATCCTGACGAGGTCTACGATCGCCTTGTTCATTACCTTTACAAGACTTCCCTGAACCGTTTTCGCCGTTCAATCTGATAAAGTGACATTTTGTGTGAAAAAAAACCGCCGTTGAATGTATTATTGATACACATGCTTGTTTACGCGGATCTGTTCAGTGGTATCGGTGGGCATGCTGTTGCTTTGAAGGGTTGGCGCGTCCTTGTTGTTTTTGCGAGATCGATTCTTTCGCATGCGGTGTGTTGTCCTCTCAGTTTCCGGGGATTCCCATCATATCGGATGTCACCACACTGGACCCGTTGGATGTGATTGCGTCTTCTTCTTGTGTCGGAGCTGCTCTCGGCCCCGATCTCATCACAGCATCATTTCCTTGCCAGGACGTTTCTATGGCTGGGAAGGGCGGTGGTTTGTCCGGTACGCGTTTTTCACTTGTGTGGGAAGTATTCCGTGTTTTGTAGCGGTCTTCCTTCTGTTCGGGCCGTCTTTCTTGAGAACTCTCCGGCGTTGAGATACCGTGGGTTGGATGCGATTTGCGAAGCTTTCGAGACTCGCGGTTTTAGTGTGCGCTATGGTATTCTATCTGCAGCTGTCATGGGTGCCCGTCACGTCCGGTCTCGTATTTGGTACTCGCTGCTCGTGAAAAAAGACGCTGGTATGTTGTTCCCTTACTTGAGCAGGACCCGTCTGTCCTCTTCGATTTCTCAGTCATTGTCCTATCCATTTGCAAAATTGGATGCGGAGATGCCTCGCCTCGTGACGCATTCGCCTGGCACCGAGTCTCGTGCTGATGTCCGGTCTCTGACGCTACAGTGGCAGGCCTTGGGAAATGCGATCGTGCCTCAGGCGGCTCGTTTTGCATTCGCTGTTTTGCTGACCGAGATGCGGTCTGTGTTTGGTAGTAGTACTAGTAATATTACTAATATGGGAAGGTTACTCGATGTGGGTCTGAGTCAATATCCTCTTGTTGTGCGTCCTTGTTTGGAGTCACTGATCGCGCGAAGGCTGAGTTCTACACGCGTCTGTACTACCCTGGTGAAGACCGCTTGTGGCGAGTAAGCATCTGGCCAACGCCTATGCGCTCCTCCAGTCACTTCACGCCACGTGAGTGGACTGCGCATGGTAGGCGTGTGAAAAGCGGTTTCGCACACGCGCGTATTCCACGCGAGCGAAACTGCGGCTTCTAACGGGTACGTCCATGGAAATCACCTCGATGCGCGGGAGCGACTGCGAATCAACATCCGGTGGGTGGAGACCGCCATCATGGGCTTTCCGAAAGGCTGGATGGTTGTGGGCGCTGTTGCTTACAAAGGTGTTGTTGGTGGAAATAAATAACAGCAACCGCAACCGCATCCGCATCCCCACCATACACAAAATCGCATTCGTTGTATTGCCGCATCCCCACCATAACACAAAATCGACTTGGTTGTATTGCCGGTCCCATACACAAAACCGCATTGGTTGTATTGCCGGTCCCATACAAAAACCGCATTGGTTGTATTGCCGGTCCATACACAAAACCGCATTGGTTGTATTACCAGTCACATTCACAGCATTTCGCCGATATTCGTTGTATTGTTAGTATAAACTTACCGTCATCATTTTCCATCGTCATCATTTTCCATCGTCATCATCTTCCATCGTCAATGGATTCCCTGTCCAGAACAGGTCCAAGTCCCGGTGTCGTGATACGAACATACCTGGGTTAACAACATGGCTCAAACCTGAAGATATGAACGCGGCTGCTGAGTCTTCTTCGTATATTACTCCTGGACACTACGCGTCACGCAACCCTCTGATATTTGAGGCGTTGGCCGAGCTTGATGGGAAGACTAATCCATGATGTGGAGAAGGAAGTCTGCTGCTTCGTGGTAGGAGACCAGCGTTGTGGCGATTGCATGCTGGTCATTGTATGGCCATATGTGAAGGACGACTTTTGCACTTGCAAGGCGGCGTGCAATACTGCTACTGCACATGATGTACCGGCCCCTACACTTGTGTATCTTGCTCGCCCATTGATTTGACCGACGATATGCTGGTATTGGAGGTCGTCCGAGAATCGTTTGTTCTCAAGAGATTCAAGAACGTTGGGCCTAATTGTGGACAAGTCAGCAGGGAATCCATGGTGCGCAGTACAATACTGGCGCTCATTCAGGTGACAACGAACCAAATCGACGAGATGGACGACGTGGTGGACGACGTGCCAGTCAAGTACAAACACGATACGTTAACGTACAAGAAGGCGGTTCTGTACAGAGAGCTGGAAAGCTATGGTGGCAGACCCAATGGACAACAACAACATGTCGCTAGTGAGATGCGCAAAATGGGATTGATTGAGAATTCTCCTAAGAATGCAGTGACTGTGTTCTGGTCAATCTTCGTAAAATCCGGAGCGCAATCTACGGCGGACGAGGCTACAAAGTTGTTGGGAACTATTCGTAGTGATGCTGCAGTAACCGCCCCTGCAGCCGCCCCCGCAGCCGCCCCTGCCCCTGCCCTGCCCCTGCCCCTGCCCCTGCAGCCGCCCCTGAAGCAACAGACAATGTGCTCGACCTTGGCGTCTTTCCGAGTATCGCCAAGGTGCTACGACGCCATTCTGTGATGACGAAGACCATGTTGTCTCTGCAGCCGTAACCGCCCCCACCCCTGCTGCAACAGACTATGTGATCGACCTTGGCGTCTTCTCGAGTATCGGCCAAGGTGCTACGACGCCATTCTGTGATGACGAAGACCATGTTGTCTTTGCAGCCGTAACCGCCCCCACCCCTGCTGCAACAGACTATGTGATCGACCTTGCGTCTTCTCGAGTATCGGCCAAGGTGCTACGACGCCATTCTGTGATGACGAAGACCATGTTGTCTCTGCAGCCGTAACCGCCCCCACCCCTGCAACAACAGACACTGTGTCCGACCGTGACAACGTCTTTTCGAGTATCGGCCAAGGTGCTACGACGCCATTCCGTGATGACGAAGACCATGTTGTCTCTGCAGACGTAACCGCCCCCACCCCTGCAACAACAGACACTGTGCTCGACCGTGACGACGTCTTTTCGAGTATCGGCCAAGGTGCTACGACGCCATTCTGTGATGACGAAGACCATGTTGTCTCAGCAGAAACCCACTACAATGTTTTCGGGACTGTGTTTACTATGTTCAAGAATTGCAAGAGGAATTGGGGAGAAATTAACAAAATATCCTTACAAGAATGATTTCAACGATTTCTGCTTGATGAGCACTAGATTCAGCGTAACAGTATGAGTTGATGGTTCTACAAAATGTCCAGTCCATCAAAGAAACCTCCTTACATCAATGATCCCGTTTTCCCCCTTCAATCAACTGAATGATGATGAGATCTCTGATATATCTGATAGATAGCTACAGACTATACTGATATCTCTTGAATCTTCGGCATAATCCGAATCTCTTGGAATCTTCGGCATAATCCGAAAAGTTTTGGAAAGACGTGCGTGAGCCTAACAAGGCCACTACGGCAGATATCACAATTCATGATTGGACTGATTATTTTGCAGACCTCTTTGATGTGCAAGTAGGTATTGATCCAAGTCTGGATGCTAGGGGACTTTGTCCCTCAAGCTGATGGACCTCAGATAGAGGCCGCACCAACATGGTTATGTCAAGACTTTACCACCAAGGAGGTGTTTTCTGTTCTCCATCCCTACGGAAAAACTCCTCCCCGGGTAGATGGTATCCCTGCAGAATGGTACAGATTTGCTTCCCATGAGGCCAACTCCCGATTTGTACAAGCTATGACTAACCTGTTTAATCTCATCTGGAAGACTTCTTACCCTAGCCAATGGCTGCAGCTGCCTTGGTACCCGTACCCAAATCCAAAAGGCAGTGTGTAGCTGACAAGGACAACTATCGAGGGTCTTGCGGTGAGCAACTCCATAGGAAAGATCTTCTCCCTTTGCATGCTACGTAGACTAGATGATTGGTCAAAGAATTCAACCTCAGAGCCGCTGGCCAATATGGATTTAGAAGTGGTAGGGGTACTGCAGATGCATCATTCATTCTTAACCATATGTAGATAAATATAGAGAAAAAGAAAAACCACTCTTTGTGGCTTTTGTTTGATTTCAAGAAGGCTTAATGATTGGGTCAACAGAGACTTGCTATGGATTGCTTAGCAAGGCTAGGATCAAGGACCCCTATCTCAGTATTCTGAAGTCCATGTATACATCATGTTGTTTTCAAGTTCGCCTACATGGGACATTGGATCCTCCTTTCCATCCTTGTAGGAGTTAAACAAGGAGACCCCCTATCCCCAACTCCTATTCGGTCTGTTCATTGATAGAATTGAATCGTTCCTCAATCCAAGCTCCAATGTAGGGGCTGAGCTTAGGGAAAGATTCTGCAACTGTTACTTTATGCTGATGACTAGCTATAATGCAGAATCCCCGGCAGATATGCAAGCGATGCTTGACTTGCCTGAGAGATTTCTGCGAGGCTACTAATATGGCTGTGAATATAAAGAAAACTGAGATTGTCGTTTTCAACAAACAATTCTGTGATGAGGCCCGCATGGATCCTGATTACAAATTTGTCTATGATGGAGCACAACTTTCTACAAAGTTATCTTTTATCTACTTGGGATCCCTCTTTGTGGATGGTGACCTCAAGCAATCGTGCAAAAGCTGCTTTTTCTAGGATGCTCACTAAGGCCCAAAAGGCACACCCACATGCTTCGTAGGCGATGCCATACTATGGGAGATATACAATATTGATATTCTCACCACCTGTTTGATTCTCTTGTACAACCTATCCTGAATTTTGGCTGTGAGGTGTGGGCTCCTTCTATTCTGAACAACACACTTATCTCAAATGACCATGCTTGTGAGAAATGGCATAGAGGTATACTTAAACAAATGTTGGGTGTTTGCCAATCTACTACATCTAATATTATCATGGAAGAGCTGGGTAAAACCCGTTGTGTTTTTGCTTGGCTTAAACAAGCTTTGCGCTTCTGGAACAAGACCATACATAAAGAACCTGAGGATCTCATTAGAATGGCTCTTGAGGAATCTTTTGACTCCAACACTGGCTGGGTTCATGACTTGCGTTGTGCTCTCACAGCTAGGATCCAGTAAAACACTCAACATTTTCGGAGGCTGTCGATGTCGAAGTATTATGTCTGAATTTTTGAGTCATGGAGGTTTAAGTACCCAAGTGACACCAATGCAGTTAGAGACATCCCTGATGAGAGAAGGGTTGGCTTTAAACGCCTCCGATACCAAAAATGGTTCGCAGCCAACAGCAATGATGAGAATGGCTTGATTCCCTTTACATCCGCCTTACATAAGCAGGATCAGATTCGTTCTATAGCACAGTTTAGAATGGGTTCCCATTGGCTGAACACAGAAAAGATGAGGGTGTGGATAGAGCACACATCCCTCGCTCAATGAGACACTGTCAAATGTGTGGGTTCCAAAAAACTGAGGATGAAATGCATATGTTTGAGTGCCCTTTTTATAATGATATTCGCCTCCGCTACCAGAATCTGTTTACAGATATTTATAGGCATGTCCATGAGGATACCGACTTAACCGTATGGAATGTGGAATTCTGCGATTCCACATTCAGAACCTTTATGAATGGAAATGGCACTAAGTCTTTTTGGAGCAACCTAGCCGACTATCTTTCTACTTGTAGAAGAGCAAGACAGGAAGCCCTGGACTGCTTATGGCAACCGTAATTTATTATCTCCTTTTTTTTTCTTCTTGAGAGACTTCTCATTTGTTTAGCTTCTTACCTCCGCCACTGTAAGTGGTTGAGATCTGGGTCCTGCTCTAAGGGGTTTAATACCTACGCCACCAAAACGGTGGTTGGGAGTTTGTTTGTTTGTCCTCGACACACCCCTATGTAATGGGGTTTTTTGCTTTGTGGGTGCTTTTTCTTTTTGTTTAAAGCACAGAGTCTCATACACCCTCGCGTGTCAAGTAGACTTTAACATGTAATGTAATGTAATGTAATGTAATAATCTATGATATATACTGATATCAGAGATATCATATGCTGATATACTAGATAGCTACAGACTATAAATGCCTATCTCGCGCGGGACTGTGTTTTACTATGTTCAAGAATTGCAAGAGGAATTGGGAGAAATTAAACAAAATATCCTTACAAGATGATTTCAACGATTTCTGCTTGATGGAGCCTAGATTCAGCGTAACAGTATGGGTTGATGGTTCTACAAAATGTCCAGTCCATCAAAGAAACCTCCTTACATCAATGATCCGTTTTCCCCCGTTCAATCAACTGATGATGATGAATCTCTGATGTATCTGATAGATAGCTACAGACTATACTGATATCTCTGATATCAGTATATCTATGATATACATGATATCAGAGATATCATATGCTGATATACTAGATAGCTACAGACTATAAATGCCTATCGCTTTTGTTGGCGGTTTTAGTTTTTTTACCCACCGGCAAGGTAGGCGTCTTTGCGCGTTCGAACGATGAGGCGAGGCCCCCCGGGCCGAAGCCCTACCAGGCAGGCACTGCTTGGTAGGGGCTTACCTTATATACCTAGCTCTATCATTACAGTTTGTATCAATAACGGACGCGACTTATCGTATACTAGTTGCCACGTCAGCACTTAGCCGGAAAGTACTTGCCACGTGTACATCACTCTCCGTATTAGTCATGTTGGCACATGACTTACTTTAATGGCATAAAGTATTACCTTTAACCTAAAATGTGCCAATGCATATATGTCAACCACTTTAACCGTTTTTTGAGCCACGACTTTATTTAGAATTAGTAATGTAGACCTGCTAATTCTATTTTTTTGTGGTTCACTACAATTCTTTTTTTGTGGTTCACTACAATTTCTTTTTTGTGTGGTTAACAAATACAAATATTTTTTTTGTGGTTCACTACAAAATATTTTTTTGAGGAGTATGACGAAGTTTGTAACGTAAACAACGTGTCCAAGAGCTCACACATAGATGGAATAGGCGTTCCTTACTCCCGGCGGATTTTTTTTAAATTCTGTAAGTTCAAACGAAGAAAGTCCTTCTTCCACATTAGCGAAGACAGCTCAATAGCATTGAATTTTTGAATGTAAGGAGAAATAGGTTGTTACAAATTCACACGTCGTTTTCGATTCACACCAAATAGTTTTTTAACACAGAATGGGGCGTTCCAGCCTCCCGGCGGATTTTGAATGGTTGCGAAACATGGTATGGAGCGGAATTGTGATTCCTCTGTGCTGATATCTCAGGCTAGCGAGTCGTTCCGGAGTCTCTAAATTCTGAGTAGAATTCCAAAACATCCGCCGGGAAGGCAGGAACGCCCATTGTGTCCACTTTAAAATGTATGTAAGTAAGTAAGCCTTCTTCTTATTGATTGATGTCAAGATCACTTGCAATAGTTTGCCTCGCTTTTGGCGTCCCTATATCTGCTTTATCTCTGCGTGCTCGTACACGAGGTTTCCTGCAGGAAGTTGCAAAACCGCCGAGTTGCAGCTCACCGAGCAGTAGTCCATACGTTCTTGCGCCCTCTTTTTCCGATAATTTAAATGTGTTTCACTGTACTCCCGCATTCCTGCAATCTCTCCTGATACAGGTGTCGACTGTTGCACTGCCCTTCGTCGGACATTCCACAGAAGGTTGCCATAAAGACGGTTGACGTTTGTTCTGGGAGCGTGGATCTTGTGTCTATCAACGGTGTCCGCAAGGGTGGCGGAATTTACTTTCGCACTCACTACACCGGTTTCGCTGAGATCGTCGTGACAAACATCAGTCTAACTACGACAGTACCATATTGGGTAGCGTTTTCTGCATACACTTGACCACCCCCTTGCAATACTCCATTTAAGTTATGCGCGGCAACAACTCAGTATGCACGTACTCCATATACGAAACCTTTCCACAACAAGCGTGTTGCCCCAACATGCGAGTTCGTTTCCGTCAGTTTCTGATAGCGACGTTGTATCCGCCGCCTAAACCTCCTCCTCCTTCTCCGGTTGATATGTCCTCCGCAGCCTTAAACCTCCTCCTCCTTCTCTTCCGTTGATATGTCTCTGACCTAAACTCCTCATCCTTCTCCCGTTGACATGTCTCCGCAGCCTAAACCTCCTCATCCTGCTCCGGTTGATGTCTCTGCCACCTTAAACCTCCTCCTCCTTCTCGCTGTTGATATGTCTCCGCCACCTAAACCTCCTCCTCCTGTTCCTGATCCTGATCCTTCATTGGATTCTTCCGATTTGCGTGTGATAGTGAATGGCGCCTGTGTGTTGGACTCCGTGTTCGTGTCCCTCTTGCTCCTGCTCCGGCGTCTCTCGTCCGTCTTCCGTACGCTCCCGTTGCTCGTGGTGTTTGAGTCCAGCACCGGGCGTGTTACTAACGTCTGTCCGCGCCCCTTTTTGCACCTTCTTCGCGATCGAGGATGTTCTGATGCTAGTACAGGAGTGGGGGTATAGATGTGTTCACCGTAGATGCGGGCTTCTCTGTGGTAGCACGATCATTGTGCGCTCCCTCCAGCAATCCGCACAGTGCGGTACTTGTCATCAAGAAACAACGTGCCTTGAGTTTTCTTAAAGCTTGGGTTCCGACAACCAAAATCGACGCATTAAATCGTCGAAGCCGCGTTTTAGTCGTGGATCTGTTTTGTGATAATGTTTGGGTACTGCCACTTTCCCCCCATGATAAACCGTCTTTTCAAGGCAAATTCATTTAATGTACCTTATCATCTTCTTCTTCATACAGATCTTTGAACCACATGTCCAGAAGCACAAGAAGACCACTCGAAAGTCAGGGAATGACGTCCATAAGTCGCAGTTATAATCGATGTCATTTGCTCCTAAGGCCAAGTTCTAAAAGCCTGTCAGGGCGAAATTAACACCCTACCGCATCTCTTTGCCACATCTCTCTTGTGCAGCATCTCTCCTCTCGCCAATATGGCACAAAACCGTGTTCTATGAATTTCTATTATGTGCTATGTGTAGATTCTACAGACATTTTAAAAACTATAATTGCGTTTTTTCTTATATCGGTCTCCCACCTAGGCCACGCCCTCGCACAATGCTAAACCAGCATGCGAATATAAAGACCGTGCTATGACAAAGAAGAAACGATATAGTGTTCCCTGGATTCATGAATTGCAGTATGACATGGGGTTTCTGCTCCCGGCCAATTTTTAAAATTTATAATCAGGATTTAGAGCTCTTGAACGACTCGCTAGCTTGAGACGTCAGCACCAGGATCACAATCCGCTCCTATTACGATGATTTCGCCCAGTCAGACATCGGCCGCGGAAGCAGGAGCGCAACGATTGTTAATTGCGTTGACACAATTCGGGTGGTTATGTGCCCACTCAGGAGCAAGAATTAAAATAGCCGATAATGTAATCAGACTTAGTTGCCAGTTAAGGTTCAATGTGATCGAACAAGTTGCTTCCAAGTACAAGACACTACATTCCCAGTAAGCGACAGTTGAGCATTCCAGATTCGGATGTGCCATGCACTGACTTCAGGCAAGACATCCAATAGTTCCCTGTGACAATGAGACCACAACTACCGACTGCCTCGTCACCAAAATTCTTTATGAAACGTATTACCCTCGGACAGGCGTCCCGCACGTTCCAATGGCATTCCGGAATGCGGAGCACATCCGACTTGGTGCGACATTGTCGAGTAACATGACCAATCGGCCCCACACTGAACAGGGATACGTTATCCACTGATATTGGTCATAAGGGCCTCCTCCTCCTCCTTCTCCTTCTCGAATGAATCATTCACCTGGAATGTGTTGAAAGAACGATGTCAAGTTTTCGCTGTATAGCGTGCACTGTAACATTATTGACCGGTCTGAGTGTACATGCAGGGGAGATTATGTTGTTCTTGACATAATCTCATAATGCAAATTTTTCTAACAACGTAGTCGTAACACTTTATCCGCATGATAAGTGCACATCCAAACGAAAGCTGAACGTGACAACCGACTAATTGTCCCATCTGACTTCGTTTCTCGTAATCTTCTTATTGAAATAAGGTCGTGATCGATACCGAACCTGATGCATCGATTTCGGTTCGTCATCCAGCGCATTTTCGTAGGAAGGTTTCGTCAACTGGGAATAGTGTTTTCGAGTGGTTCCCCCAGTACGTGTCTCTCCGGTATCTGGTCCACAAACAGAAGGACCCTGTGTCGGGTCACCGATCGGTACAAGAGAGATCCGTCTGCAAATCGAAAACGACATTCCATATCATCCTTTTTGTACTTC
>JAJSRW010001517.1:7500-39865 GCA_022414725.1 Microglena sp. YARC | reverse complement strand
ATGGTGGCCAGTGTGCTGGCGGTGAGGAGGAGAGGGGTCCGAGATCTACATTTTGTCAAATTGGTCAGCCTTGTAGTTTCAAAAACGCCCAAAATTGGTCAGCACTGTTAGCTGCAAAAGTCTAAAATCTACCTGCGTGTCCACAGGTGGTTGAAAAAACCTGCGCGACGCACAGTGGGCTCAAAAAGAGGCTGCTCGCCGCCCTGTGCCTTTGGCCCGGGTCCCCTTGTAGCCTTGTATCCCCCCACCCCCTTGAACACACTGCTGTCAAACCTTCGATCAGAAAACATGTTTTTCTAGTACCCGCCCATTTTTACCCCCTCCACCCATCCCACTATCAACCACCAACCCAACACCCCACCTTAAAAACCAACACCCACCTTGAAGAGTCAAGAAGATCGAGACCGTAGAAAGGAGATGCTTACTCTCACTCGGATCGCTTTTTAACACCTCCACCCATCCCCCATCAACCCCACCATCGACCACCAACCCAACACCCCTACCATACAGGAACTAACACCCCCCAACCCCCCAACCTTCAAAACACAACACCCCCCAAAACCCTTAGAAGAAAAGTCAAGGAAGTTCTAGAACTCTAGAGGATGCTACCGCCTTCCCTCGGATCGCTTTGAACACCCACCAAACCAACATTCATCCCACCACCAACCCACACCGCCCACCAACCCAACACTACCATACAGACCTAACACCCCACCCCCCACCTTCACTAAAAACAACACCCAACCTTGAAGAAGTCAAGGAAGTTCGAGACACATAGAAAGAAGGATTGCTACCACTCACTCGATCGCCTTTTAACACCCTCCTATCCCACCACCACCACACCCCCATCGACCACCAACCCAACACTCCTACCATACAGAAACTAACACCCCAACTCCCCACCTTCAAAAAAAAAAAAAACTTGGCAGAGTCAAGGAAGATTCAAGACCGTAGAAAGAGATGCTACCACTCACTCGGATCGCTTTTCACACCTTCCACCACACCTCCACCACCCTCCCGCTTGACACCCGCCCTTCCCCACACACCCACCACCCACCATCACCAACCACTTATCACACACCTTAAAGAAGTCGAGAAGTTAGAAGTAGAGAGGAGGATGCTACCGCTCACTCGGTGGTCTTGGCTAAGGTGTTGTCCGACTCATCTAGCCCGGATCCTGCATGTATCAAGGACACTTTCCAGTGCTCCCATTGCTTGCTCCCTAAAAAACCCCTGCCCTCTCCCCAACCACCCCCACGCACCACAGCACCACACATGTGACGCACTTAAAGAAGCGAGGATAAGTCTCGAGCAGTAGAGAGGGATGCTACCGCTCACCGGATGGTCTGGCAAGTTACCACGCTGTCCTCTTGAAGGGGAGTCTCGCAGCAGCATCCTCCGCAGAGGCTAAGCAGCCGCTTGAGGGGGTCCTCACCTCGGATGAGTTGTGGAGTGCGGAGGAGTGGTGAAATGGATTGGGGATGGGGTGACGAGGGGGGAGAGGGGGGGATTCTTGAGCCCCAGCAGCATCTCCGCAGAGGCTATGCGCCTTAGCCAGTTCCGTTGATGGGTCCTCACCTGGTGTTAGGGGTCGCGGGGTGGAGGAAGGGCGAATGGGGATGGGATGGTGTGAGAGGGGGGGGGGGGATTCTTGAAGCAGCATCTCCACAGAGGCTAGGCAGCTGTTGAGGGGGGTCCTGCCCTTCACCTGGTGTGGTAGCTGTGGCGGGGGTGGAAGGGAGCGAGTAGATGGTGACCGGTGGGATGGCTTGATTGGGGGGGAGAGGGGGGGGGGGGGGGAAGGGATTCTTGAGCAGCATCTCCACAGAGGCTAGGCAGGGGGGCACCGGGGGGGGGTGGTGAACACGATCCTGTGCGGGGGGCATGGGGGGGTGGGGGGGGGATTCTGCACCACTCCCACAGAGGCTAGGCAGCTACAAGATTTTCGGGTCCTACAACGTGAGTGTAGACACAGGGGGGGAGGCGCTCGGGGTGTACAGGGGGGAGGGGGGGGGATTCTTGAAGCAGCATCTCTGCAGAGCTCAGCAGCTGTTGAGGGGGTCCTCACCTGGTGGTATGTGGCGGGGTGGAGGGAAGGTGAGACGGGCTTGAGACGGGGTGAGAGGGGGAGGGGGGATTCTTGAGCAGCATCTCTGCAGAGGCTAGGCAGCCGTTGAGGGGGTTCCTCACCTCACGGGTAGTGGAGGTGGTTGGTGGTTGCGGAGAGGGGGAAAGGGGGCAGGGGTTAAAAGTATGTGTGTGTTCACACTCATTGTCTAATCTATCTAATTGAACCCCCCACACGCTACCTACCCACCAACCCACCCACAGGCCCTGCCCATTCCATATACCCCCCCCCCCACCCCCTCTTAGCGTTCCCCAACCCCCACCCACACACACACCCTTACAGAACACACACTATCGCTCCATTGTACAACTCACTTCATGGCACATGAGACTCTATGAATTCCACTCTTCCCCTCCTTCTCCCAACTAACCCACAGACTATCCGCCCATCCCCCCCTAGCCCATTGCGTACAACATGACCCCCCCCCACCCCCACCCCACACACACCCCATGCCTCCACGTTACAACTCACTCCCCATGGCACATGAGACTCATGAATTCACTCTTCCCCCCCTTGTACCAACTACCCACAGACTATATTACCCACCCACCTACCTAGCAAATTACGTTCCCAACATCCATACCCCCCCCACACCCACACCCACACACCACACACACGCCATGCACACACTATCGCTTCATGCTATAACTCACTTCATGGCACATGAGACTCATGAATTCACTCTTCGCCTCATTGGCCGCCTTCTCTCTTGCCACGCTCAGCGTCCCGCCCACACAAATCGCCTAGCCTAGTCCTTGCAACCTTCCCCCCCCCCCCCCCCCCCCCCCCCCCCCCCACCACCAACACACACAACGGGCCCAAAACCCCCCCCCCCACACACAAAAAAAACTATCGCTCCATGGTGCAACTCACTTCATGGCACATGAGACTCATGAATTCACTCTTTCCCTCCGTGTACCAACTACCCACAGGCTATACACCCACCCACCAACCTAGCCCATTTCGCACAGCATCCCCTCACCCCACCCACACACCCCACCCACACCCCATGCCTCCATGGTACTAGACTCACTTCGTGGCACATGAGACTCATGAATTCACTCTTCGCCTCATTGGCTGCCTTCTCCCTTGCCACGCTCAGCGCCCGCTGCGCTGCCTGCGCCTGTGCCGCGGCTAGCTGGCGCTGGGCCTTGATGCGCTCCCTGGCCTCCAGGAGCTCCTTAGCGTGGGCTCCCACAGCCATGCGCTGACTGGCAAAGGTCTTCCTCCTGTGCACGTTGCATGTTATTCATGTTGTTTAAGTTGTTTATGCACACCATCACTTGTCCTTCCTCTTCATGCATGTTGTAAAAGTTGTTTATTTGTCCAATCCCCACAGCCATGCACTGGCTAGCCAAAGGTCTATCCGCCTCCTGTGCCGTTGCATGTTATTCCATGTTGTAAAAGTTGTTTATATTGTCCATGCACTCCCACAGCCATGCACTGGCTAGCAAAGGTCTTCCTCCTGTGCACGTTGCATGTTATTCATGTTCGTCACTTGTTTTTGTTGTTCATGCACTCCCACAGCCATGCACTGGCTACAAAGGTCTTCCTCCTGTGCACGTGCATGTTATCATTCATGTTGTTTAAGTTGTTTATGTTGTTCATGCACTCCCACAGCCATGCACTGGCTAGCAAAGGTCTTCCTCCTGTGCACGTTGCATGTTATTCATGTTGTTAAAGTTGTTTATGTTGTTCATGCACTCCCACAGCCATGCACTGGCTAGCAAAGGTCTTCCTCCTGTGCACGTTGCATGTTATTCATGTTGTTTACTTGAGAGGGGGGGGAGGGGAGTGTGGGTGGGTAGGTGGGTGGGTGGGGGGGGGCGGGGGACCGGGGAGGGGTAAGGGGTTATTATCAAAGTCTAACATCGACGAAATTAAATTCACTTCTACTAAGTTAATTATGTTGTTCATGCGCTCCCACAGCCATGCGCTAAATTAGCAAAGGTCTTCCTCCTGTGCACGGTGTATGTTATTTATGTCATTTAAGTTGTTTATGTTATTTATTGTAATGTATTGTTATGTATTGTAATGTTTTGTTCTTTATGTTATTTAAATTCTTCCTCCTGTGCACGTTGTATGTTTATATTATGTCACTTAAGTTGTTCATGTTATTTATTGTAATGTATTGTTATGTATTGTAATGTTTTGTTCTTCATGTTTATTAAATCTTCCTCCTGTGTACGGCGCACGTTCTTTATGTTATTTAAGTTGTTTATGCTATTTATAAAGATAAGTTTTTGGTATGCATTGATACGTATAAAAGGATAAGGTTTGGACATGCATTTGATGAAATTTTGGTATGCATTGTAATGTATTGTAATGCATTGTAATGTATTGTCATTTATGTTATTTTTGTCTTCCTCCTGTGTATGTCGTATGTTACTCATGGTTTAAGATAAGAATTTATCTTATTTTATTTCAGTCAGGTATTGGTATGTATTGTAATGTTTTGTCATTTATGTTATTTGTGTCTTCCTCCTGTGTATGTCGTATGTTACTTATGGTTTTTAAGATATTTATCTTATTTTTTCTGATGTATTGGTATGTATTGTACTGTTTTGTCATTTATGTTATTTTTGTCTTCCTCCTGTGTATGCTGTATGCCGTACATTATTTATGTTGTTTATGTTATTTATTTATGTATGTTTCTGTGTGTATGTTTGTGTACGTTTCTGTGCGTATGTTTGAGCATGTTTCTGTACGTATGTTTATGTATGTTTCTGTGTGTATGTTAGTGTACGTTTCTGTGCGTACGTTTGTGCACGTTTCTGTAAGTATGTTTATGTATGTTTCTGTGTGTATGTTTCTGTACGTTTCTGTGCGTATGTTTGTGCACGTTTCTGTAAGTATGTTTATGTATGTTTCTATATGTATGTTGGCGTTTGTTTCTTTACATATGTTCAAGTCTGCTCCTATGTGTATATTTCTGTATGTTCTGTAAATATGCTTGTGTATGTTTATGTATGCATGTGTGTGTACATTTATGTTTATCTCATCTCAATTATGCAACTGTCGCCGCACCTGTAACACTCCACCAAGTAGGCCATCAGTCCACCCACCGCCCACGCGATGAAAATGTGCACAACGGCATCCCTCGGTAGGATGGACAGCTGTCTCCCTTGGTTCCATAGGTTAGTGGCCAGGATAGGGGCAATGAGGATGGTGGTGCCCACCCACCATCTGATTTTGAGGAAGGTGGACGTGCATATGAGGAAGTAGGCCACGTAGACATAGTCCTGTGGAAGGCAGTTTCGGGGATGTTAGGGTTGGTTCTACTGGTTGGTTGCCAGTATGGGCGCAATGAGGATGGTGGTGCCCACCCACCATCGGATTTTGAGGAAGGTGGACGTGCAGATGAGGAAGTAGGCCACATAGACGGAGTCCTGTAGTTAGGAGTATGGTGTATATATTGGTGTTTAGTGTAGTGTGGTGTGCAGTACAGTGCAGTGCTTATTATGGTGTATGGTGCAGTGTGGTGTATGGTATAGTGTATATTATAGGGCAGTTCCGGGGGATGCTGAAGGCTTGTCCCCTACCCCCACCCCACCCCCAAAAAAATTGAAAGATAAGGAAGTGGGCGACGTAGACATAGTCCTGTTTAAGAAGGTAGTTCAAGGGGGTTGTTGAAGGCTTGACCCCCCCTCCCCCCCCCCCTGCCCCCCTCCGCTCAAAAATATTATATGACAATATATGTATTATATATATATATATATATAGGTAAGGAAGTAGGCTAAAACACGTAGTCCTGTGTAAGGAAGGCAGTTAGAAGGTTGTTGAAGGCTGGACCCAAAAAACAAAATGGAGAATGAAGGTGGACATGGGAAAGGGGTGGATGTGCAGATAAGGAAGTAGGCAACTTAGACTGAATCCTGTGTAGGGCCAAGGCAAGGGCAAAGGCAGAGGCCAAGGAGAAGGCCAAGGCCAAGGGCAAGGACAAAGGCAAATGCAGAGGCAAACAAAGGCAGAGCATACTCCTTTCAAGCTCTTTCTAGAAGTACCATTAAATTAATTTTCCATTGGGGGGATCAAGAAGGTATGAGGCAATTTTTCCTGTTGAGGTCCGTCTGTCCACAACAGCCGTACCTGTGCGCTCTCTTGCCCAACCCTGTCCCACCCCTTCCTATCATTCCATCCCACCCACCCCAACTACCCTACCAGTGTGCTCTCTTGCCCAACCATGTCCCACCCATTCCCATCATTCCATCCCTCCCAACCCTCTTCCTTGTGTGTGTGTGATGGGTATGTGTCCATCCCTTCCCCCCCTCACACACACCGACCCCACCCACACACACACCCACACACACCCCTGCCCCCAACTGTCTACCTGTGCGCTCTCTCGCTTCAAGCTGCTTAGGAGGTTGCAGATGACCATTGACATGCACGCAGACAGGAGCAGCTCTTCTTGCCTGGCAGCAGCACAGCCCAGCCGGCGACTGCGTGCATTGAGGAACCCGATGAAGGAGTAGAGCACCGCCAAGGAGGAAAGCTGAGGGAGAATTTTCCAGGCTGTTGACCAGCACGATGGCCCTTGGGTACTGGGGTCTTCTGAGGGGGGGGAGGGGGAGGGGGGGGGGGGGGGGTATGTGTGACAATGACAACAAGAACATAAACAACAAGTAGAAGTAGAAGTAGATGTACGAGTAGAAGTAGAAGTACAAGAACAAGTACAAGGACAAAAACAAGAACAAGAATAAGAACAAGAGCAAGAACCAAGTGTACCTCACCTCACCTGGCTAAATGCGGCAAGCAAAAACGAAGCAAAAGAGATCAACCCCAACAACTACAACAACAACAATAACATGTTCCTCACCTCCCTCATAAACCGAAACACATTTGACGGGAATGCAGATGATGTGGCGAACATCCATAGCAAAAAAAACACTGAGTAAAAAAAACTAAAATTAAAACATTTAAAAATAATCATCCACTTGACTGTGCTGGATCCTTCAGGACTGGTATCTTCAAAAATCTGCCCTTCAAAGAAATGACCTCTAGCTTGCAAATACGCCGCATTTGAAAAAAAATGGTCATCGCCTAGCCAATACACCTCAACACACTGTGCGGTGCTGCGGGTGAAGTGGCAAACGACATCATAGCAAAAAAATAAAAATAAAAACTTTAAAAATAATCATTTCAACTTTCCCGATACTGGATCCTTTGGAACTGGTTCCGTAACAAAAAACTGTCCATGAAAAGAATGACCTTCCGCTTGCGAATACATCTCAACACACTGTGCGGTGCTGCCGGTGATGTGGCAAACGAAAAAAAAGCAACAAAAAAAATACAACTTTGAAGGTATGGATCAACTTGCAGACTCTATTCCTTCAGAACTGGTCCCTTACAAAAACTGCCCTTGAAAATTATGGCCTTGGCCATGCCAATACACCTCAACACACTGTGCGGTGATGCGCATGATGTGGCAAACGAAAAAATTGCAAAAAAAAATACAACTTTAAAAATACGGATCAACTTGCAGACTCTGTTACTTCAGAACTGGTTCCTTAGAAAAACTGCCTTTGAAAATTATGGCCATGACCATGCCAATACACCTCAACACATTTTACAGTGATGCGGATGATGTGGCAAACATTAAAGCAAAAAAACAAATATCATAGTAAAAAAACTAAAACTAAAAATTTCAAAGATAATCATCAACATGCCAGTGCTGGATCTTTCAGACCTGGTTCCTTCAGTAAACTGCCCTTGAAAAAAATGACCTTCAACTAGCAATTACACCACATCTATTTTTTTGATGATTCCCACCTTGCCAAGACACCTCAAGACACTGTGCGGTGATGCGGATGATGTGGCAAACAACATCATAGCAAAACGAACTTCAAATAAACCTTAAACAAGTCACATGCAGCGTCGCAAGCGACACGGGAAATTGGCAGAGTGTGTTGGCAACGGAACGAAAGGTGGCAACGATGGAGCTGACCGAGGCGAGTTAGTTACGCGACCGTTGGCTGACGTGTCAGGCTTAAATTTTCATTTTTTTGCCGGTCGGACGGACTTATGGGTAAACATGGGGGCTCCCACCCCCTTGAAGAGGGAGGTCGGTAAAAAAGTATTTCAACTTGCCAATACTAGATCATGCAGGACTGATTCCTTAAAAAAAACTGCCCTGTGAAAAATAACTTTCACATTGCCTGAACACCACGAACCTCTTTAAAATGACCTTCACATTGCCTGAACACCACGACACTCTTCAAAAATGACATAGACCTTGCCTGTGCACCCAAAACACTTTTGAATGACCTTTCCCTTGCCAATACACCACAACACACTCCACAAATGATCCTCACCATTCCAATACACCTCAACACACTTAGCAGTCATGCGGATGATGTGGCAAACAACATCGAAGCAAAAGAGGGACACTAGCACCGGCCATCTGCTTCGCGCTACCACAGCCAAGTACTCTCCTTCCACAGCTGCAGAGGAAACAGGTATGTGGTTAGTCATGTCATGTCATGTCATGTCATGTCATGTCATATCATGATATGTCATGTCATGTCATGCTATGCCATGCCATGCCATGCCATGTCATGTTATGTTATGTTATGTTATGTAATGTAATGTTATGTTATGTTATGTCATGTTATGCGATCTGATGTTCTGTTGTGTTATGTTATGGTATGTTGTGTTAACTTATGTTGTGTTGTGATGTGTTGTGTTGTGTAGTGTAGTGTAGTGTAGTGTAGTGTAGTGTAGTGTAGTGTAGTGTAGTGTAGTGTAGTGTTGTGTTGTGTTGTGTTGTGTTGTGTTGTATTGTGTTGTGTTGTGTTGTGTAGTGTTGTGTAGTGTTGTGTAGTGTTGTGAAGTGGTGTGTTGAGTTGTGCAGTGTTGTGTTGTGTTGTGTAGTGTTGTGCTGTGTAGTGCTGAATTGTGTTGTGTTGTGTTGTGTTGTGTTGTGTTGTGTTGTGTTGTGTAGCGTAGCGTAGTGTTGTGTTGTGTTGTGTTGTGTAAGTGAGTCATGCAAGCGAGGCTGGCACGCATATCAGTCACATTGGATGGTGATGGTGGTGATTGTCATGAAGGTGATGGTAGTGATAGTGACAGTGATGCTACCACAGACAAGTACTCTCCCTCCACAGCAGCAGAGGAAACAGGTATGCAGTTACTTCTGTATTGTTGTGCTGTGTTGTGTTAGTGAGTCAAGCGTGTGAGGCTGAAACCCCTTTCAGTCACATGAGATGGTGATGGTTGTGATATTGACGGTAATGCTACCAAAGACATATACTCTTTGCTTTGCTATGTTTTGCTATGTTTTGCTATGCTATGTTATGTCATGTCATGTCATGTCATGTCATGTCATGTCATGTTATGTTATGTTATGTTATGTTATGTTATGTTATGATATGATAGCCCCTCTCAGTGATATACAATGGTCTAGTGGTAGACCAGATTGCTGGAGGACGAAGAGACGGGGGTTCGACTCCCCCTTCGGTCGCTCTTGGCGTTGCAGGTCGTCGTCAACCGCGATGGTAGCTTGTCCAGTTGAGGTAGCAGACCGCTCCCCACCCGCGTACGACAGGCTCCCTTAACACCACGCCCCACCAGGCGTTATCATTACCTTTTTTTATGATATGATATATTATGTAATGTAATGTAATGTTATGTTCTGCTCTGCTCTGCTCTGCTCTGCTATGTTGTGTAGTGTTGTGTTGAGTTATGCGGCTAGTTCTGTTCTGTTCTGTTCTGTTATGTTATGTTCTGTCCTGCTGCTATGCTTCGCTTTGCTATGTTTTGCTATGTTTTGTTGTGTTATCTTATGCTCTGTTCTGTGATGTGATATTTTGTCATGTTTTGTTATGTTCTATCTTTTTATATTATGTTATGTCAGTGAGTCATGCAAGTGAGGCTCGCAAACATTTCAATCACATTAGATGGTGATGGCGGTGATCTTGACAGTGATGTTACTCAGCAACCACAACGGGGGGTGTTTGTGGTGGTGATGAGCGTGTGTAGGGTGGGGCTGGTGGGTGGTATGTTACCTTGACAGACTTAAAGAACACATCTGGAGGTTTGGCAAAACAAATGGAATGAGCATATCCCACAAGATTTAGGAGATGAGCAAATACAACTAGGAAACGGCAATATAATATTGTATGATATCATGTTATCATATGTCATCACATGATGCCGGCAGTCTGAAAAGGCTTCAGTTACAATTTATATACAACATCATTTGATGCAGTTTGTACAATATCGTACTAATATAACTCGCCTTTGGTCCACACCATGATAGCCTATGGTCCACATCATATGATAAGCCGATTGCTACTTACCACTGTATCTAAATGACAATGTCACTGATTGCATGTCCATGGAGGACAACAGCAAGGAAGAGTCAACCAAGGATGGGCCAGACGAGTCCGAGCCACCTTGAGCTGCATTGAGTGACTCGGACAGCTTAAGCTCCGGCGAGGTGGAGCTGGTAGCCTCGGAAGTTTTATTATTCGCCGTGTGTGGCATGGCGCTCTCCAACTCCAACGTACGAGGCTGGAGAGAGAGGCTATGAAGGTCGCTAGCTTCTACTGCGCCCAAGGCGCAGGATTTGGGATATTAATCTTGAGGACTCCAGGGCACGAAATATGCATTGAGATTGCCAAATGTCCCTGAGTCGCGCAATAAAAATTCGTCGTCAGGTGTCTGGCGCAGTTGAAGGAGGGTTGAAAATTTGCGCAACCGATATATTGATTGGCAGATCAAAAGGAAGGACAGAAAGTTGAAGGCGGATGGGGAGGTATGGGTGGGGAATATATGGACGGGGTGGGACGCAGGAGGGTTGTGACGCAGTAGGGAAATTGTGGTGCTGGTGCTATCTCAGGAACAAAGATGGGTGCAAGTGTCGCTCCCAGTCTAAACGTGCCTGCTATTTGCTACTAATCTACTTTGTTTCTGAGCAGAAGAAAATCTGAAAATGAAAGTATCTCCGAACAAGCTCAGAAGATACGCCTCGGTCAGAGGCTGTTTGGAAGAGTTGAAGCTTTCAAGAACTATACGAAATACAGGCGAGGTAGTGCAGAATACTGTGGATGGTCAATCATTGAGAACGTGGCATGAATAGATGGAGCCGGACAAACAGAAGACGGCGAGAGTAGCATCCCAATGTTGTGAAAGCACGGGGCAATAGGTGGGTGGTGCGGCTGGCACGTTGTAGTACGATCGGTTCTGGACCACAGACCCCTGTGACAATCGTACAGCCACGTCACCATCCCCCCACCGTGGCGAAAAGTGCCAGTTGCGGTGGCCCCGGGTGCAGGTGGGTCGGGTGGGCACCCTCGCAGAATAGGTGTGTTGGTGTTCGTGGGTGGGTGGGTGGGTGGGTGGGGGGGGGGGGGTATAGTTTTCCAAACCCGGTATTGGGACTGGGGAGGGGGGGGGATGTGGCTCCCCCTGGAATATAAGTATATACATATAGGCGCATAAAGGTGTAGAAACTAAGAGGAGGAGGTCAAGTCCTAGGCAGAAAATTGGCGGAGAGTGTTTTCGGAGAGACGGGTGGTGCAGCTACTGTACATACTGGAGAATGGTTACTGTATGCGCCTTAGAAATGGCGTAAACTTTGGCGGATTGGTTCCGCCAATTCTGGTGGGGCTTGCGGCCTGGGCCCAAACAGGGAGCCCCTGGAAATAGGGCCGTCTGCTAACATGTCTGCCAACATTGGGCCACATCTCAATACAATACAAGCTTGCGACTGTGTTGCACCCACTGAAAAATGGGAAATTTAAGGATGGAAATACGTCGAATACAATTTATAAACAAATTCGATAAGAATCGCACAATTAAATTATCATCCCAGAATCCAAGATGAGAAGATGATTTTATTATATTGTATAATTAAATGATCATTGTAGCACGAACTCAGGGACCCCGTCGATAAAACAATTGTTTGGGGGTCAGTTCATCAATGTTTTTTTCTTTTTAAGCCCTACCTTAGGCTACCTATCACGGTTGGGCAAGTCCCAATACCCTATTTTTCCTACCCCTCGACTGTAACATCACGGCTCAGGTCCTAGATTGCGCAATGTATGTGGTATGTTAGTCTAGAACCTTCTTCGAGTTGTAACGAGAGTCAAGAATCTTCCACGAGTTGTCAGTCGAAAAACTTACATAAGGCTTCCTATGAGGCTTCCTCTATTAGGGTTTTTATGAGCCGAACACTTTAAGGTTTAGGTTTCACAAGGAACTTCTCGATTGTTATACTGACATATAAGCTGATGTTCGGACATTTGTATAACTTGGAACATTACATTACATTACATTACATTACATTACATGTTAAAGTCTACTTGACACCGCGAGGGTGTATGAGACTCTGTGCTTTAAACAAAAAGAAAAAGCACCCACAAAGCAAAAAACCCCATTACATCAGGGGTGTGTCGAGGACAAACAAACCAAACTCCCAACCACCGTTTTGGTGGCGTAGGTATTAAACCCCTTAGAGCAGGACCCAGATCTCAACCACTTACAGTGGCGGAGGTAAGAAGCTAACAAATGAGAAGTCTCAAGAAGAAAAAAAGGGATAATAAATTACGGTGCCACTAAGCAGTCCAGGGCTTCCTGTCTTGCTCTTCTACAAGTAGAAAGATAGTCGGCTAGGTTGCTCCAAAAAGACTTAGTGCCATTTCCATTCATAAAGGTTCTGAATGTGGAATCGCAGAATTCCACATTCCATACGGTTAAGTCGGTATCCTCATGGACATGCCTATAAATATCTGTAAACAGATTCTGGTAGCGGAGGCGAATATCATTATAAAAAGGGCACTCAAACATATGCATTTCATCCTCAGTTTTTTGGAACCCACACATTTGACAGTGTCTCATTGAGCGAGGGATGTGTGCTCTATCCACCACCCTCATTCTTTCTGTGTTCAGCCAATGGGAACCCATTCTAAACATGTAACTTCTGACGCTGCAACAATCACTGGCTGCTGCCTGATCTGTAACAAGTCACTGGCTGCTGCCTGATCTGTAACAAGTCACTGGCTGCTGCCTGATCTGTAACAAGTCACTGGCTGCTGTCTGATCTGTAACAACTTCTGACGCTGCAACAATCACTGGCTGCTGTCTGATCTGTAACAAGTCAAGCTCAAAAGAGGAACACTTATAGAGCTACGTTACCAAGTTGAAGTTCAAAAGGAGAAGACTGCAAGCTGCCATGTCCTGGCGCCATGGAGACTAGTCGACGCTACTGAGCTTATATTCTATATTTCCAGCTACAATATTACGTTACTTTACATTTCATGTTAAAGTCTACTTGACGCCGCGAGGGTGTATGAGACTCTGTGCTTTAAACAAAAATGTATGCTGTTACAGTCCAAGGGTAGCCAAACTTGACACACCATTTTATCAGAAGGGGCTAAAACGAAAACAAGCTGACAAAATGAACCCCAAACAGTCGTTTTACCGACGGGGTCCTTAAGTTCGGGCAGTTTCCGTGAGTTTTCAGCTACAAGCAGCTGTATCTAGGCAGATCTGCTGCCTGGCTACTTAATCAATCGTATCAAACTTCCATGCAGCCAGTTGCTCTATAGAGACGGAGCACTAGGGGGTGCAGCATGGCTTTTCTTTTCAGCTACAAGCAACGTCTAGGCAGCTCTGCTTTAGAGACTAGGGGTGCAGCAAAGCGTCTCTTTTCAGCTACAAGCAACATCTAGGCAGCTCTGCTTTAGAGACTAGGGGTGCAGCAAAGCGTCTCTTTTCAGCTACAAGCAACATCTAGGCAGCTCTGCTATAGACACTAGGGGTGCAGCAAAGCGTCTCTCTTCAGCTACAAGCAACATCTAGGCAGCTCTGCTTTAGAGACTAGGGGTGCAGCAGAGCGTCTCTTTTCAGCTACGAGCAACAGTACCTACACAGGTCTGCTACCTGGATACTCAGTCACACCTATCAAGTTACCATGCAGCCAGTTGCTCTACAGAGACGTAGCGAAGCGTTTCGTTTCAGCTACAAGCAACAGCATCCCGGCAGATCTGCTATAGAGACTAGGGGGTGCAGCAAAGTGTTCCTTTTCAGCTACGAGCAACAGTACCTAGACAGCTCTGCTGCCTGGATACTCAGTCACACCTATCAAGTTACCATGCAGCCAGTTGCTCTACAGAGACGTAGCGAAGCGTTTCGTTTCAGCTACAAGCAACAGCATCCCGGCAGATCTGCTATAGAGACTAGGGGGTGCAGCAAAGTGTTCCTTTCAGCTACAAGCAACAGTAACTAGACAGCTCTGCTACCTGGATACTCAGTCAAACCTATCAAGTTACCATGCAGCCAGTTGCTCTACAGAGACGTAGCGAAGCGTTTCGTTTCAGCTACAAGCAACAGCATCCCGGCAGATCTGCTATAGAGACTAGGGGGTGCAGCAAAGTGTTCCTTTTCAGCTACGAGCAACAGTAACTAGATAGCTCTGCTGCCTAGCTACTCAATCAACCCTATCAAAATACCATGCAGCCAGTTGCTCTATAGAGACGTAGCGAAGCATTTCTTTTCAGCCACAAGCAACAGCATCCCGGCAGATCTGCTATAGAGACTAGGGGGTGCAGCAAAGTGTTCCTTTTCAGCTACGAGCAACAGTAACTAGACAGCTATGCTACCTAGCTACTCAATCAAACGGATCGACAATCAAGCTACCATGCAGCCAGTTGCTCTGTAGAGACTAGGGGGTGCAACATAGCTTTTAGTTTCAGCCAGGGTACTACTAAGCGCGCGCTGCCGCGCTGCCCTTTTTTAGCCCCTCGGCGTGTTTCGCGCAGTTTTTTGAACCCCCTGTGGGCGCAGCGCGCAGGTTTTGCGCTTTTTGCACTAAAAAGCGCTGTCCAATTTGGCAAGTAGTACCCTGGTTTCAGCTACAATTAACAGTATCTAGGCAGCTCTGCTGCCTGCCTTCTCAATCTAACCTATCAATGTACCCATGTAACCAAGTTCAAGTCCTAATTCTGCTTCCTCTGTGAGCAAGCTCTTTCCAAGCACAGCACGCTCATAAAGCCCATACACACGCTCAAGAACGTGCATATAGTGATATAGCCAGAGAGCCTAGGTGTATCCTTGGGACAGCTTGACTGCCTTCCAGCATAGCAAGCGCTGTCCAATCGCAGCAAGCTCTTAAAGCTCATAACGCCCATACAAACGCTCATGAACGAGTCGAAGAGCCTAGGTGTATCCTTGTGACAGATTGACTGCCTTCCAGCATAGCAAGCTCTGTCCAATCGCAGCACGCTCTTAAAGCTCATAGCGCCCATACAAACGCTCATGGACGTGCTTAGAGTCGAAGAGCCTAGGTGTTTCCTTGTGACAGCTTTACTGCCTTCCCGCATAGCAAGCGCTGTCCAATCGCAGCACACTTTCAAAGCTCATAACGCCCTTACAAACGCTCATGAACGTGCTTAGAGTCGAAGCGCCTAGGTGTTTCCTTGTGACAGCTTGACTGCCTTCCAGCATAGCAAGCTCTGTCCAATCGCAGCACGCTCTTAAAGCTCATAACGCCCATACAAATGCTCATGAGCGTGCTTAGAGTCGAAGAGCCTAGGTGTTTCCTTGTGACAGCTTGACTGCTTTCCCGCATAGCAAGCGCTGTCCAATCGCAGCACACTTTCAAAGCTCATAACGCCCTTACAAACGCTTATGAACGTGCTTAGAGTCGAAGAGCCTAGGTGTTTCCTTGTGACAGCTTGACTGCCTTCCAGCATAGCAAGCGCTGTCCGATCGCAGCACACTTTCAAAGCTCATAACGCCCATACAAACGCTCATGAACGTGCTTAGAGTCGAAGAGCCTAGGTGTTTCCTTGTGACAGCTTGACTGCCTCCCCGCATAGCAAGCGCTGTCCAATCGCAGCACACTTTCAAAGCTCATAACGCCCATACAAACGCTCATGAACGTGCTTAGAGTCGAAGAGCCTAGGTGTTTCCTTGTGACAGCTTGACTGCCTCCCCGCATAGCAAGCGCTGTCCAATCGCAGCACACTTTCAAAGCTCATAACGCCCATACAAACGCTCATGAACGTGCTTAGAGTCGAAGCGCCTAGGTGTTTCCTTGTGATAGCTTGACTGCCTCCCCGCATAGCAAGCGCTGTCCAATCGCAGCACACTTTCAAAGCTCATAACGCCCATACAAACGCTCATGAACGTGCTTAGAGTCGAAGAGCCTAGGTGTTTCCTTGTGACAGCTTGACTGCCTCCCCGCATAGCAAGCGCTGTCCAATCGCAGCACACTTTCAAAGCTCATAACGCTCATACAAACGCTCATGAACGTGCTTAGAGTCGAAGAGCCTAGGTGTTTCCTTGTGACAGCTTGACTGCCTCCCCGCATAGCAAGCGCTGTCCAATCGCAGCACACTTTCAAAGCTCATAACGCCCTTACAAACGCTCATGAACGTGCTTAGAGTAGAGTTCAAAGAGCCTAGGTGTTTCCTTGTGACAGCTTGACTGCCTCCCCGCATAGCAAGCGCTGTCCAATCGCAGCACACTTTCAAAGCTCATAACGCCCATACAAACGCTCATGAACGTGCTTAGAGTCGAAGAGCCTAGGTGTTTCCTTGTGATAGCTTGACTGCCTCCCCGCATAGCAAGCGCTGTCCAATCGCAGCACACTTGTAAAGCTCATAACGCCCTTACAAACGCTCATGAACATGCTTAGAGTCGAAGCGCCTAGGTGTTTCCTTGTGACAGCTTGACTGCCTTCCAGTATAGCAAGCGCTGTCCAATCGCAGCACGCTCTTAAAGCTCACAACGCCCATACAAACGCTCATGAACGTGCATACAGTCGAAGAGCCTAGGTGTTTCCTTGTAACAGATTGACAGCCTCTTCTGTGAGCAAGGCCTTTCCAATCACAGCACGCTCATAAGGCTGGGCCATTCCGCGCATGAATTCCCTGGGGCAGGTGTATGTAGGGTGTTGGTGTTAGTGGTGGGTGTTGGTGTTGGTTGTGAGTGTTGGTGGGTGGTGTTGGTTTTGGTTGGTGTTGGTGCTGATAGGTGTGGGTGGGTGGTATTGGTGTTGGTGGTGGTTGGTAGTGGTGGGTGGTTGATGTTGTTGTTGGTGGTGTTGGTTGATGGTGGTGGGTGTTGGTGGGTTTTGGTGTTGGTGGATGGTGGTGGTGGTGCTGGTGGGTGTTGGTAGTGGTGTTGGTGGTGGGTGGTGTTGAGGGTGCTGTTGTTAGTGGTGGGTATTGGTGGTGGTGGTGGGTGCTGGTGTTGGGTGTTGGGTGCTGGGTGGTATTGGGTGGTGGTGGAGGTGTGTGGTGGTGGTAATGGGATTCGAGGTGAGCTTGACACGTCTCAAGGGGTACGTGGGGTGGGTGAGTGTGGGCAGTCAGGGTCTGGGTTGGGCTGGGGTATGTATGTATGTATGTATGTATGTATGTATGTATGTATGTATGTATGTATGTATGTATGTTACAGACCAGGGGTAAGCCAAATAGGCTAAAAGGACTTGCCCAACCGTGAATGGAAGGGCTGAAAAGAAAAAAGCATTGATGAACTGAATTCCAAACAATCGTGGCAGGTCTGATGTGACTGTCTGCGCCAGTTGTTTCTCTCTACATGCATGTCGGGTTATCCGATGAACTGTTTTTTTTCAAATGTTAAAGTTTTTATTTCTAGCTTTAAGGTTTTAGGCCTCAACCAGAGACAGCGTTTTAGTGCCTTTTATTGCTTGTATCGCCTTTTAAAGCTTTTGATGGCCAGTTAGGGCAAACAAAAAAACCTTTGGAGCATGTCGGGTTATCCGATGAACAGTTTTTTTATTCAAACCTGAAAGTGGGTTTTTCCTAGCTTTAAGTTTTTAGGCCTCCTCCTGGGACAACGTTTTGGTGCTATTTATAGCTTTTATAGCCTTTTAAAGCTTTTGAGGGCCATTAAGTTTTTTTCTCTTCACATTTGTGTAGCGATAATTTCGTAAAAACGGGGTCGAAACTAGCGATCGCTATATATAGCGTAAAATAAAAAGCCATGCCGATGAACACTGTTCCGTTATTTGGGCTACGCGTGGCAGCTTCCACCCAGCTTCATTAGCCATTGACTGAGTCGAGCCCAAAGATTGCAGCTGCATTTGAATACCTGTCATGCTAGCTTTCAGGCGCACTAGCTAGCTGCAGGTGTGGCCTAAAGGTGGGTGAAGGAGATACCTAGAAGCATTGATGAACTGAAACCCAAACAATTGTGGCAGGTGATGATGAGAGAGGACTGTTAGGTTCGCTGAGTGTGCGTGTATGTGTGTATGTATGTATGTGTGTGCGTATGTGTGTAGGTGCGTACGCGTATGTGAGTATGTGTATATGTGTGTGTGTATTGTATGTGAGTGTGTGTATGTGTGTATGTGTGTGTATGCGAGTGTATGTGTGAGCACGTATGTGTGTGTATGCGTATGTGTGTGTATGCGAGTGTGTGTGTGTGTGCATATGTGTGTGCGTGTGTGTATGCGCATATGTGTGTGTATGTGTGTATGTGTATGTGTTTGTATGTGTGTATGTGTATGCGTGTGTGTATGTGTGTGTGTGTGTGCGTATGCGCGTATATGTGTGTGTGCATATGTGCGTATGTGTATGCTGTGTGTGTATGTGGGAATTGAGGGTTCAGGGTTTAGGCCCATTCTCACCGTGCCACGTGGACCATCATGTCAGATGACAGGTTCAGGTGAGCGTCCTTCATGTGTCTAGTGATCCAGCCTGGCAGCTTGTCCCGCTTGTCGTGCCGCTGGTACCGCCGGTCTGCAAAGATCATCATCCCTGGAGCAGTGTTGGTGCAGGGGCTGTTCAGTGCCTGGGACTGGTTTGGTTTTTTGACTGGTTTAGTTCTTGGATTAGTTTGGTTGGCGCAGATTCTGTTCAGTGTCTGGGACTGGTTTGGCTTGGATTGGTTTGGTTCTTGGTTTGGTTTGGTTTGGTTTGTTTTGGCTTACGCAGATGCTGTTCAGTATCCGATATTGGTTTGGTTTGGTTTGGTTCTTAGTTTGGTTTGGTTTGGCTTGGTTTGGTTGGTGCAGGGGCTGTTCAGTGTCTGGGACTGGTTTGGCTCTTAGTTTGGTTTGGTTTGGTTTGGTTCTCGGTTTGGTTTGGTTGGTGCAGGGGCTGTTCAGTGTCTGGGACTGGTTTGGCTTGGTTTGGTTCATGGCTTGGTTTGGCTTGGACTGGTTTGGTTCTTGGTTTGGTTGGTGCAGGGGCTGTTCAGTGTCTGGGACTGGTTTGGTTCTTGGTTTGGTTTGGTTTGGTTCTTGGCTTGGTTTGGTTGGTGCAGATACTGTTCAGTGTCTGGGACTGGTCTGGTTTGGTTCTTGGTTTGGTTTGGTTGGCACAGATGCTGCTCAGTGTCTGGGACTGGTTTGGCTTGTTTTGGTTCTTGGACTGGTTTGGTACTTGGTTTAGTTTGGGTTGGCTTGGTTTGGTTGGTGCAGGGGCTGTTCAGTGTCAGGGACTGGTTTGGTTCTTGGTTTAGTTTGGTTTGGTTCTTGGACTGTTTTGGTTTAGTTCTTGGTTTGGTTTGGTTGGCACAGATGCTGTTCAGTGTCTGGGACTGGTTTGGCTTGGTTTGATTTGGTTCTTGGTTTCGTTTGGTTGGTGCAGGGGCTGTTCAGTGTCTGGGACTGGTTTGGTTCTTGGCTTGGTTTGGTTGGCACAGATGCTGCTCAGTGTCTGGGACTGGTTTGGCTTGGTCTGGTTCTTGGCTAGGTTTAGTTGGCACAGATGCTGCTCAGTGTCTGGGACTGGTTTGGCTTGGTCTGGTTCTTGGCTAGGTTTAGTTGGCACAGATGCTGCTCAGTGTCTGGGACTGGTTTGGCTTGGTCTGGTTCTTGGCTAGGTTTAGTTGGCACAGATGCTGCTCAGTGTCTGGGACTGGTTTGGCTTGGTCTGGTTCTTGGCTAGGTTTAGTTGGCACAGATGCTGCTCAGTATCTGGGACTGGTTTGGCTTGGTTTGGTTCTTGGATTGGTTTGTTTTTTGGTTTGGTTTGGTTTGGTTGGCGCAGATGCTGTTCAGTGTCTGGGACTGGTTTGGCTTGTTAGCTTCTTGGCTTGTTTCTCCCCCCCACACACTGCAGGGTACCGGTTCACTGGGCAGAACCAGCCAGACCCACTACGGACCCACCATAATCAGCCTTGGAGCGAATCACACGCCCCACACACTGCACTGTACCGCTTCACTTGGTAGCACCAGCCAGACCCACTACGGACCCACCATAATCAGCCTTGGAGCGAATCACACGCCCCACACACTGCACAGTACCGGTATACTTGGCAGCACCAGCCAGACCCACTACGGACCCACCATAATCCGCCTTGAGCGAATCACACGCCCCACACACTGCACTGTACCGCTTCACTTGGCAGCACCAGCCAGACCCACTACGGACCCACCATAATCCGCCTTGGAGCGAATCACACGCCCCACACACTGCACAGTACCGGTATACTTGGCAGCACCAGCCAGACCCACTACGGACCCACCATAATCAGCCTTGGAGCGAATCACACGCCCCACACACTGCGCTGCCTGGCGGATGGCGTCAAAGGTGAGGTAGTCCCCTTCCTTGATCTGGAATGTCTCCTGTGGGGTGCCATTGTGGTTGTGTGTATGTTTATGGTGTGTGTATATATGTTTATGTGTGTGTGTGTGTGTGTGTGTGTGTTGGAGGGGGGGGGGGGGGGGGGGGGGGGGGGGGGGGGGGGGGGATATAATGGGTTTGTGTGTGTATGTTGTTTTAGTCCAGGGGTAGTCCCCTTCCTTGATCTGGAATGTCTCCTGTGGGATGCCATCGTGGTTGTGCGTATGTTTATGGTGTGTGTGTTTATATGTTCATATTCTTGCATGTGTGTGTGTGTGTGTGTGTGTGTGTGTGGGGGGGGGGGGGGGGGGGGGTATAATTGGTGTGTGTGTATGTTGTTGCAGTCCAGGGGTAGGCCAAATCCTTGATCAGGAATGTCTCCAGGAGGGTGCGATCATGGTGGTGGTGGTGGTGGTGGTGGTGGTGGTGCGTGGTTGGTGTGTGGTGGTGATGGTGGGATTCGCGGTGAGCTTTACCTTTTCTTGAGGGGTACGAGGGGTGTGTGTGTGTGGGCAGTCGGGGTCTGGGTTGGGCTGGGGTATGTATGTATGAATGCATATATGTATGTATGTATGTATGTATGTATGTTCGTACGTATGTATGTATGTATGTATGTATGTATGTATGTATGTATGCATGTATGTATATGTATGCATGTACGTATGTATGTATGTATGTATGTATGTATGTATGTATGTATGTATGTATGTATGTATTTATGTATGTATGTACTAGTACGGTAGCCCGTGTGGCCGGTGGCCACACCTACTCTCACGAAGCCCCCCCCCCCCTCCCCCCCCCCCCCCCCAATCATAGTACAGTGCCCGTTTGGCCTTTGGCCACACCTATTTGGGGCTGGTTGCATAATGGTTTACACTTGAAGCCCCCCCCCCCCATTCACACACCACCACCACCAAACCATTATCCGCCCCCTTCCCCCTTCCCTCCCGTTGGCCACACCTGTTTTGGGCTGGGTTGCAAAATGGTTTTCTCTGCAGTGCATGCAACTCAAAACATTGACAGACGCATATCCCTTGCGATGGTCTCCCTTGTGCACCCACAAGCACACAAACACCACCGTACCCCCCCCCCCCCCCCTAGTTATCTCCCCACACACACACACCCAACCAACCATGTACCCCCGTCCACAAACATACTCCTTGCTCTTCCTGACATATCTCCTGACTCCATCCCTTCCCCCACCCCAGCCATCCCACCAGCCTCCACCCTCTCCCTAGTCTCACCCCCCCCCCCCCCCCCCCCCCCCCTCCTACACGCACCCACAAGCACACACACTCCATATCTGCCTCCCTCCACTTCAGCTGTGGGCTTTGCCATAGCTGAAAGGCAAACGGGACGATAAGCATCGACAACGTTTGCGCATCATCCGACTCCGCTAAAAGCATCGGACCTGCTTCCCTGCCACCTCAGCTGTGATCGATAGTCGACCCCACTGAAAAAGCTGAACCTGCGCAATCGCAACTGTATATAACTAAAGCTTCTTCTTAGCGAGCATGTATTCAGTTCGGCCGAAGAACAATCCTGTTCACCGCAACTGCTCCCGAAGTCAACTCGATCTGAGACTTGGAAACATCGCTAGGTTCTAATTCAACTTTGCCGCGTGCTCGCTTTAGCACAATGCACAGCGACGACATGTTTCTCGATGCAGTGGGAAGAAGTTGCAGTCAAGTTGCTGATTTGAGATGTTCCGTCAACTTAGGGCGAGAATGCTCAGCGAGATTTTTCATTCGGTCAACTTTGATGCGTACTTGTTATGGCACAATGCGGAGCGACATGTTTCTCAATGCAGTGGGAAGAATTTGCAGTCAAGTTTGTGACATGGGATGGATGCGATTCGGACATTTCTGACAGGTCGGCTGACTCACCAAGTCACCTCCCGTTGTGCGCAGCGACAGGTCTCTTGACGCAAGGGAATGGTCTTGCAGAGATGCAGGGGGAAAAGCTTGTAGGAAGACGAACTGTAGCGCTACCGAAATCAGGTGGATGAACTCAGGCGGGAAGAGGAGAAATCGGGCGGGATGCGCAACAGGTAGAATACGCAGGAGGCGAAGGTTGCTTAAGGCAGAATTTGCAGGAGGCCAATCAGGCAGAAGTTGAAGCAGGAGGGATAAAAAGCGTGAATTGGCTGGGCGGGAATAGGCTGGGCGGGAAGTCGGTTAAGTCGGTTACGCGATGACACCACCACGACCACCACGACCACGACCATGATTTCTTTATATATATAGATGTATGTATGTATGTATGTTACAGTTCATTCGCAGGATGCACGAGAGGGTGTGCTGGTAGGGGATGCAAAACATGATGACACGGCGCCCGTAGTTGCTCTGCGGGGTTTGGAGGGGGGGTTTGGAGGGCAGCGGGTTGCACTGGAGTTGCACTGAGTCGCTCAATTTGCAACGTGTTGCACAGGAAAAAAAGTGCCCACCCTACACACCCACATGCAAGTAGTCCATTCGAGCGCGAAAGATGCGCGAGAGGGTGTACTGGTAGGGGATGCCAAACATGATGACTCAGCGCTTGTAGTTGATCCACAGGGTTCGGGAGGCAGCGCGTCACACTGGGATCGCACCGAGTTGCTCGACTTGCGACGCAACACACGGGGAAATAAGTGACCACCCTAACCCACCTGCAAGTATTCCATTCGAGCGCGAAAGATGCGCTGGAGGGTGTACTGGTAGGGGATGCCGAACATGATTCCGAAGACAGCGCCCGTAGTGGATTTTCCGGGTTTGGGGGGCAGCACGCTGCACTGGGTTTGCACTGAGTCGCTCAATTTGAGTAGCGTCGAACGAAAAAAAAAGAGAGCCCGACCTACCCACCTGCAAGTAGTCCATTCGAGCGCGCAAGATGCGCGAGCGGGTGTACTGGTAAGGGATGCCGAACATAACGACACAGCGCCCGTAGTTGCTCCGCGGGGTTCGGGGGGCAGCGCGTCACACTGGGGTCGCACCGAGTTGCTCAATTTCTAACTTATCGCACTGGTATCGCACAGGAAAAATACAGTGCCCACCCTACCCACCCACCTGCAAGTAATCCATTCGAGCGCGCAGGATGCGGGAGAGGGTGTACTGGTAAGGGATGCCAAACATGATGACACAGCGCCCGTAGTGGATTTGCGGCGTTTGGGGGGCAGCGCGTTGCACTAGGGTCGCACTGAGTCGCTCAATTTGCAACGCGACGCACAAGAAAAAATGCCCACCTACCCACCCACCCACCCACCTGCAAGTAGTCCATTCGAGCGCGAAGGATGCGCGAGAGGGTGTACTGGTAGGGGATGCCAAACATGATGACACAGCGCCCGTAGTGGCGATCGAAATCAATTCCCTCAGCGACCTTCCCTCGGGCCACCGACAAGAAGACAGCACCTCTCCCGCTGTCACATGCCAATCGGTAGTTATTAAGAGCCAGTGTGGTTTCGACGACGTCCTGTGGAGGTGAAAGAGTTGGTAGGAGCGAATTTGAGAAGAAAGCATGAGCATGAGCGTAAGCATAACCGTACGCATGCGCATGCCATTGGTGCTTTGATGTGCCCATAGGATAGGCCAAAGAAGACAGCCTCTCTCTATCACGTAAACACACACGCATACACACACTCGGGCCACCGACAAGGAGACAGCACCCCCCCCACTGTCATATGCTTTGTACCACATACACACACACACACTCTGGCCACCGACAAGGAGACAGCACCCCTCCCACTGTCACATGCTTTGTACCACACACACACACACACCCGCACACGCACATATAAATGCATGCATGCACATTCACACATTCATACACACACAAAAACGTACAGACGCGTGCATGTGCGCACATGCATGAACATTCACACATGCACTCACACACACATTTACGCACACGTGCACAAATGCACGCATGCATGCACATTCACACATGCACACACTCATGTACGCACGCACGCACAAATGCACGCATGCATGCACATTCACACGTGCACACACACACACACACATGTACGCACGCGTGCACACATTCACGCATGCATGTACATTCACACACACACACACACATGTAAGCACGCACGCACAAATGCACGCATCCATGCACATTCACACATGTACACACACACAAGTGTACACACGCACGCACGCACACATGCATGCACATTCACACACACATTCACACACACAAATGTACACACGCACGCACACGCATGCTCGCATCCATGCACATTCACACATGCAAATACACACCCACACAAATGTACGCACGCGCGCATATGCACTCATGCATGCACATTCACACATGCATATACACACCCTCACAAATGTACGCACGCACGCACACATGCACGCACATTCACACATGCATGCACACACACAAATGTACGCATGCGCACACACATGCACACATGCATGCACATTCACACATGCACATACAAGCCCACACACATGTACACACGCACACGCATGCATTCACATTCACACATGCATATACAAACCTACACAAATGTACGCACGCGCGCACATGCACTCATGCATGGACATTAAAACATGCATGCACATTCACACATGCATACACACACACACACACACCTGTGTCTCGATGAAGATAAGCTTGTGTTGCATCACCTCCTGGAGGATGCCCATGTCATGCCATTTACTGAGGGGGGCAAAAAGAGCAACAATGTGAGCACCATGATTAGTTCTTCCTTTTCTGTGTAGTATTGTGTTGCATGGTCTGGCTTGGTCTGGTCAGGTCTGGTTTAGATGTGTCTGATTTACTGCGGGGGGGAACAAGAGCAACAATACAAGCACCTCTATTATTTTTCTTCCTTTTCTGTGTTGTGTTGTATTGCATGGTCTGGATTGGTTTGGTCAGGTCTAGTTTGGCTTGGTCAGGTCTAGTTTGGCTTGGTCTGTTTATTGTGGGGGGCAAGAAGGGCAACAGTGTGAGCAACATGTGGATCAGTATTAGTTTTTCTTTTTCTGTGTTGTGTAGTGTTGCATTGCATCGTATGGTCTGGCTTGGTCTGGTCAGGTCTGGTTTAACTTGGTCTAGCATATGGCGGTGGGCAAGGAGGGCAACAATGTGAGCAACTTGTGCACCGTTATTAGCTTATTTTCTATCCTTTTCTGTGTTGTGTTGCATTGTCTGGTAAGGTCTGGTCTGTTCAGGTCTGGTTTGGCTTGGTCTGTTTTACTGCGGTGGGCAAGAAGGGCAACAGTGTTAGCACCATTATTAGTTTTATCCTTTTCTGTGTTGTGTTGTGTTGTATTGTGTTGTATTGCATTGTCTGGTTTGGTCTGGTTTGGCTTGGTCTGGTCAGGTCTGGTTTGGATTAGCGATAAGAGCAACAATGCAAGCATGTGAACCACTATTTGTTTTCTTTCTGTGTTGTGTTGTTTGCATTTTCTGGTTTGGTCTGGTCTGGTTTGGTCTGGTCAGGTCTGGTTTGGCTTGGTCTGTTTTACTGCGGTGGGCAAGAAGGGCAACAGTGTGAGCAACATTTTTACCATTATTAGTTTTTTCCTGTTCTGTGTTCTATCGCATTATCTGGTTTGGTCTGGTTTGGTTTGGTTTGGCTTGGTCTGGTTTGGAGTGGTCTGGTTTGGTTTGGCTTGGTCTGGCTTGGAGTGGTCTGGTTTGGTTTGGCTTGGTCTGGTTTGGAGTGGTCTGGTTTGCTTTGGTTTGGCTTGGTCTGGTTTGGAGTGGTCTGGTTTGGTTTGGCTTGGTCTGGCTTGGAGTGGTCTGGTTTGGTTTGGCTTGGTCTGGTTTGGAGTGGTCTGGTTTCGTTTGGTTTGGTCTGGTTTGGAGTGGTCTGGTTTGTTTTGGAGTGGTCTGGCTTGGAGTGGTCTGGTTTGGTTTGGCTTGGTCTGGTTTGGAGTGGTCTGGTTTGGTTTGGTTTGGCTTGGTCTGGTATGGAGTGGTCTGGTTTGGTTTGGCTTGGTCTGGTTTGGAGTGGTCTGGTTTGGTTTGGCTTGGTCTGGTTTGGAGTGGTCTGGTTTGTTTTGGAGTGGTCTGGCTTGGAGTGGTCTGGTTTGGTTTGGCTTGGTCTGGTTTGGAGTGGTCTGGTTTGGTTTGGTTTGGCTTGGTCTGGCTTGGAGTGGTCTGGTTCGGTTTGGCTTGGTCTGGTTTGGAGTGGTCTGGTTTGGTTTGGAGTGGTCTGGTTTGGAGTGGTCTGGTTTGGTTTGGAGTGGTCTGGTTTGGAGTGGTCTGGTTTGGTTTGGCTTGGTCTGGTTTGGAGTGGTCTGGTTTGTTTTGGAGTGGTCTGGCTTGCCTTGGTCACGTTTGGCTAGGCAATAAGAGCAACAATGTGAGCGGCATTATTACTAGTTTGCACCATTATTAGTTTTTTCTTTTCTGTGCTGTATTGCATTGTCTGATTTGGTCTGGGTTGACGTGGCCTGGTTTGGTCTGCTTTGGTCTGCTTTGGTCTGCTTTAGCCTGGTCTGTTTTGGCTTGACTGGTTTGGCCTGGTCTGGTTTGGCTTGGTCTGGTTTGATCAGGTCTGCTCTGGTTTGGTTTGGTTAGGAATGGTCTGGTTTGGCTTGGTCTGGTTTGATCAGGTTTGGTCTGGTTTGGTCTAGTTTGATCAGGTTTGGTCTTCTCTGGTTTGGTCTGGTTTGGTCTGGTTTGGTCTGGTTTGATCAGGTTTGGTCTGGTTTGGTCTGGTTTGATCAGTTTTGGATTGGTTTGGTCTGGTTTGGTCTGGCTTGGTCTGGTTAAGAATGGTCTGGTTTGATCAGGTTTGGTCTGCTCTGATTTGGTCTGGTTAGGAATGGTCTGGTTTGATCAGGTTTAGTCTGGTTTGGCTTGGCAATAAGAGCAACAATCCAAGCAACATGTGAACCACTATTATTTTTAAGCTTGATATGTTGTGTTGTGTTGTATTGTTTGGTTTGGTTTGGTCTGGTCTGGTTTGGTCTGGTCTGTTTTGGTTAGGTCTGGTTTGGTCTGGTTTGGTCTGGTCTGGTCTGTTTTGGTTTGGTCTGTTTTGGTCTGTTTTGGTCTGGTCTGGTCTGTTTTGGTTTGGTCTGGTTTGGCAAAATGTTGAACATTATTAGTTTTTTCGGCTGGGCCCCCCATCTGGGGGGGGGGGGGGGGGGGGGGGAGCCCCCAGAGACAGCCTGTTGTCCGTCTGTCGTGTTGTCTTGTTGTCTGTCAGCATGTAACCCTGGCCCTAACTGGCCCCTGGCCCTGTGTTAAACCCTGGCTCCAGCCGATGCACTCGATTATGGTGCTAACTGCTGTGGTGGTGCTAACTGCCATATTGGTGCTACCTGCTGCTCTGATAGCCAACACTCTCTGCCATTTTGCCTGCGACTTTCCTAAGATCTTTCTGTGTTGTGTTGTATTGTGTAGTTTTGCATTGTTGTGTTGTATTGTGTTGTATTGCTTCGTTTTGTTGTGTTTTATTGCATTGCATTGTTGTGTTGTATTGCTTCGTTTTGTTGTGTTTTATTGCATTGCATTGTTGTGTTGTATTGCATCGTTTTGTTGTGTTTTATTGCATTGCATTGTTGTGTTGTATTGCTTCGTTTTGTTGTGTTTTATTGCATTGCATTGTTGTGTTGTGTTGTGTTGTATTGCTTCGTTTTGTTGTGTTGTATTGCATTGCATTGTTGTGTTGTATTGTGTTGTGTTGTATTGCTTCGTTTTGTTGTGTTGTATTGCATTGCATTGTTGTGTTGTATTGTGTTGTGTTGTATTGCTTCGTTTTGTTGTGTTTTATTGCATTGCATTGTTGTGTTGTGTTGTGTTGTGTTGTGTTGTATTGTATTGCTTCGTTATGTTGTGTTTTATTGCATTGCATTGTTGTGTTGTATTGCTTCGTTTTGTTGTGTTGTATTGCATTGCATTGTTGTATTGTGTTGTGTTGTATTGCTTCGTTTTGTTGTGTTGTATTGCATTGCATTGTTGTGTTGTGTTGTATTGCTTCGTTTTGTTGTGTTTTATTGCATTGCATTGTTGTGTTGTGTTGTATTGCTTCGTTTTGTTGTGTTTTATTGCATTGCATTGTTGTGTTGTGTTGTATTGCTTCGTTTTGTTGTGTTTTATTGCATTGCATTGTTGTGTTGTGTTGAGTTGTATTGCTTCGTTTTGTTGTGTTTTATTGCATTGCATTGTTGTGTTGTGTTGTGTTGCATTGTTATACCTGGTTAGGTTTTATCTGATTAGGTTAACCTGGTTTGTCTGGTTATATTTGGTCTGGTTCGGCATCTCATTGTACATAACTGTACTGCAGTGTACTGCACTGTTATGTACCGCACTGAATTGTCAAAGTGCGTCACCTGATGATCTGGTCCATGCAGAGGTACAAGACGAACCCTAAACCCTAAACCCTGGGTCACCTGATGATCTGGTCCATGTAGAGGTACGAGACGAACCCTAACCCCCAAAAACCCTAAACCCTGCGCCACCTGATGATCTGGTCCATGTAGAGGTAAAAGACAAACCTTCAGCCCTAAACCCTGGGTCACCTGATATCTGGTCCATGTAGAGGTACCAGACAAACTCTAAACCCTAAACCCTGGGTCACCTGATGATCTGGTCCATGTAGAGGAACGAGACGAACCCTAAACCCCAAACCCCCTAAACCCTGGGTCACCTGATGATCTGGTCCATGTAGAGGTACCAGACGAACCCTAAACCCTAAACCCTGGGTCACCTGATGATCTGGTCCATGTACAGGTACGAGACGAACCCTAACCCCCAAAACCCCTAAACCCTGCGCCACCTGATGATCTGGCCCATGTAGAGGTGCAAGACGAACCCTAAACCCTTAACCCTAAACCCTGGGTCACCTGATGATCTGGTCCATGTAGAGGTATGAGACAATACCTAAACCCTAAACCCTGGGTCACCTGATGATCTGGTCCATGAAGAGGTACGAGACGAACCCTAAACCCTAAACCCTGGGTCACCCAATGATCTGGTCAATGTAGAGGTATTAGACGAACCCTGAACCCTGGGTCACCTGATGATCTGATCCATGTTGAGGTAAGAGACGTCCCCTAACCCCCAAACCCTAAACCCTAAACCCTAAGTCACCTGATGATCTGGTCCATGTAGAGGTATGAGACAAAGAAGGCAACCATGCCATCAGGCACGGTGGTGGTGGTGTGTGTGTTCGTTAGGGGTGATGGTGGTGGTGGTGGTGGTGGTGGGGGATGGTGTCACCTGATGATCTGGTCCATGTAGAGGTATGAGACAAAAAAGGCAACCATGCCATCAGGCACGATGGAAGCCAGGTCAACCAGGAGGCGGCCGTAGTTGCGTACTACCGACGGGTCATCCCGCATGTCGTAGGCTGTTGTGACAGGGACTTGATCTGCGCCGCGTGTGACCACCACGGGGCATATACAATCGCGGGAGAGGGTCATGCTCAAGGACTGGATGGCAACGGGGTTGAAGTCAAGAATCCTGCAGGGTGTGGGAGGGTGTGGGGGTGTGGGTGGGGGGATTGTGGTTGTGGTTGTGGTGGTGTGGGTGGGTGTGAGTGTGCGAGTGAGTGTGTGTGAGTGAGTGTGTGTGTGAGTGAGTGTGTGGGGGGTGTGAGTGTGTGGGTGGTGTGGGTGTCGGTGTGGGTGTGGGTGGGTGGGTGGGGAGATAGTGGTGGTGGTGTGGGTGTGGGTGAGAGTGTCGGTGTGGGTGGTAGTGGGAGGGAAGATTGTGGTGGTGGTGGTGGGGGGGGGGGGTGATGGGGGTGATGATGGGTGGTGGTGGGTGGTGGTCGTGGTGGGGTAGATTGGTGGTGGTGGGGTGGGTTTGGGGGTGGGGGGGTGGGGGGATTGAATTAAAATAGCTCATATCTTACCTATGGTACAGGTGGGTGGTGGTGGTGGTGGTGGTGGTGGTGGTGGTGGTGGTGGTGGTGGTGTGATGATGGTGGTGGTGGTGGTGGTGTGTGTGTGGAGGGGGGTGGGGTGGGGGGGTGGGGGGGGGGGGGGGGCGGTGTGTGTGTGTGTGTGTGTGGTGGTGGTGGTGGTGGTGGTGGGGGATTTGAATTCAAATAAGTCATCCCTTACCTAGGGTACAGGTCAATAGGGCTTAGGGTTCCGCTGGTGATGACGACAGACTGGAACTTGGCAAAGATTGGTTTCATCGCCAGGCTGGCGTCCAGGCAAGACAGCTGAATCACGGGATCTGGGATGTGTGGTAGGCGTGCGTCGAAAGGCTCGATTATAATCGCAAAGCCCTTCGCGTAGGTACCGACCAGCGTTGCAAAGTCGGCAACAAGGTGGATACCATGGAACTCTTCTGTGTTGGTAATCTCCAGGGTTTTCATCAGACTAGACAATCGGTCATAGCAGAATCTGCGTGGTTTGTGTAGTGGGCCATGTTTGTTGGTGATGTGTAGTGCTGTGTGTAGTGCCATGTTTGTGTAGTGTCGGCAACAAGGTGGATACCATGGAACTCTTCTGTGTTGGTAATCTCCAGGGTTTTCATCAAACTGGACAATCAGTCGTAGCAGAATCTGCGAGGTTTGTGTAGTGGGCCATGTTTGTTGGTGATGTGTAGTGCTGTATGTAGTGCCATGTTTGTTGGTAGTGTGTAGTGCTGTGTGTAGTGCCATGTGTGTTGGTGGTGCGTAGTGCTGTGTGTAGTGCCATGGTTGCGAAGTCGGCAACAAGGTGGATACCATGGAACTCTTCCGTGTTGGTAATCTCCAGGGTTTTCATCAGACTGGACAATCGGTCGTAGCAGAATCTGCGAGGTTTGTGTAGTGTGCCATGTTTGTTAGTGGTGTGAAGTGCTGTGTGTAGTGTGCCACGTTTGTGTAGTGTCAAGTGTGTGAATCTGCAAGGTTTGTGTAGTGTCATGTGTGTGAATCTGCGTGGTTTGTGTAGTGTGCCATGTTTGTTGGTTATGTGTAGTGCTGTGCGTGTGTGTGTTTAAACCCTAAACCCAAAACACATGTGTGAGGTTTGTTAAATGTGCTGTGCTTGTTGGTGGTGTGCAGAGGTTTGTGGCTTGGCCTAGCTTGGTTCGACACACACCTCGCTGATTCTGGTGGTGTGTGTGTATGGCTTGGCTTGGCTTGACACAAACCTCACAGGTTCTGGTGGTGTGTGTATGGCTTGGCTTGGCTTGACACAAACCTCACAGGTTCTGGTGGTGTGTGTGTTTGGCTTGGCTTGGCTTGACACAAACCTCACAGGTTCTGGTGGTGTGTGTGTATGGCTTGGCTTGGCTTGACACAAACCTCACAGGTTCTGGTGGTGTGTGTGTATGGCTTGGCTTGGCTTGACACAAACCTCACAGGTTCTGGTGGTGTGTGTGTATGGCTTGGCATGGCTTGACACAAACCTCACAGGTTCTGGTGGTGCGTGTGTATGGCTTGGCTTGGCTTGACACAAACCTCACAGGTTCTGGTGGTGTGTGCGTGTGTGTGTGTGTGTATACTCTGAAGCTGATTCACAAACCACCCCAGGACCACAAGACAGCTATGGCCTGCCTCAGGGTCTTGGCATCAATCTGCACAGCACTCTGAAGCTGATTCACACTGACTGACGCTACATTGTACTGCCCCAGGGCCAAGAGACAGCTACGGCCTACCTCAGGGTCTTGGCATCAATCTGCACCGCACTCTGAAGCTGATTCACAAACCACCCCAGGGCCAAGAGACAGCTATGGCCTACCTCAGGGGTCTTTACATCAATCTGCACCGCACTCTGGAGCTGATTGACAAACCAACCCAGGACCA
>JAJSRW010001517.1:0-2500 GCA_022414725.1 Microglena sp. YARC | reverse complement strand
CATAACATAGACCACGTTTGCATGGAGGCCCACGTTTGCATGGAGGCCAACGAGGCACTGAGTGTGAACTTGCGTCAAACATCCACACATGTTTTAGCTATCGCTTGACACCTGCAGCCAACAGTGATGAGTATTAAAGAGGGGAGCAGTGGTGGGGTAGGGGGCAGTAGAGGGGCTTTGTAAAGGGTAATTAAAGAGGATGGTTAGGGGGTGGGGGCAGTATAGAGGGGCTGTAAGGGTAAATAAAGAGGAGGGTAGGGGTGGGGCAGTAGAGGGGCTGTAAGGGGTAATGAAGAGGAGGTAGGGGGTGGGGGCAGTAAGAGGGGCTGTAAGGGGGTAATAAAAAGGAGGGTAGGGGGTGGGGGCAGTAGAGGGGCTGTAAGGGAGTATTAAAGAGGGAGCAAGTGGGTTTGGGCAGGGGCAGGAGAGGGGCTTATAAGTGGGGTAATAGAGAGGAAGGTAGGGGTGGTTTTTATTGGGTGGGTGGTTATGTGGCTAATTGTGTGTGGGTGGTTATGTTGGGTGATATCATGTGCTATATTGCCTGGCGATGTGGGTGAGTTTGAAAGTTGGTTAGTGCCGGGATAGTACC
Organism: Microglena sp. YARC; assembly: GCA_022414725.1. Lineage (NCBI taxonomy): Eukaryota > Viridiplantae > Chlorophyta > Chlorophyceae > Chlamydomonadales > Chlamydomonadaceae > Microglena > Microglena sp. YARC. The sequence continues at coordinate 1,908 of JAJSRW010001517.1, read as the reverse complement.
ATTTGCGAGACCCTTGGGGTCCATCATATAATTGGTACTTGATGGTTTCATTGGTGGGTGGTTATGTAGGTAGTATGTGGGTGGTTATGCTGGGTGGTTATGAAGGGTGGTTGGGTGTGGGTGGTTATGTGGGTGGTTATGTGGGTGGTTATGTGGGTGGTTATGTGGTGGTTATTGTGGGTGGTATTATGTGGGGTGGTTTGTGGGTGGTTATGGTGGGTGGTTTAATGAGGGTGGTTTGTGTGGTGGTTATTGTGGGTGGTTTATGTGGGTGGTTAGTGTGGTGGTTATGTGGGTGGTTATGTGGGTGGTTTGTGGGTGGTTATGTGGGGTGGTTATGTGGGTGGTTATGTGGTGAATGGCATGTGCGTTGCTACAATGTCGGTGGTTGGTTTGCCGAGCACTTATCATTTGCGAGACCTAGGGGTCGATCATATATTGGTAGTTGGTGGTTTTTCATTCAGGTGGGTGGTTATAGTGGGGTATTTGTGTGGGTGGTTATGTAGGTGGTTATGTAGGTGAGTTTGTGTGGGTGTTATGTAGGTGATTATGAGGTGGTGTGTGGGTGGTTATGTGGGTGATGGGCATGTGCGTTGCTGCGATGTGGGTTGGGTTGCATTGGCAGTAACAGCGTACCATTTGCGAGACCTTTGGGGTCGATCAATGGTATTGGTACTTGGTGTTTTATTGGGTGGGTGATTTTGGTGTGGGGTGGTTACGTGAGTGTTTTGTGTGGATGGTTTATGTGGGTGGGTGGTGCTTGCATGGTGTGTTGAATGTGGTGTGATGTTGATTGTTGGTATGGCAGTGCACGTACCATTTGAGTGCGAGACTTTGGGTCAATCATCGTTTGGTGAGTTGGTGGCTTTATGGGTGGGTTGTAGTGTGTGGTATCCAGTGGTTGTGTGGGTGGTTTATAGTGGGTGATGGCATGTGGCCGTTGCTGCGCGATTGTGGGGTGTTGGTTGGCAAGTGCACGTACCATTGTTGAGACTGGGTCGCATCATGTGTTTGGTACTTGTGGTTTTCTTTGGGTGGGTGGTATGTGGGTGTTTGTGTGGGTGTTACATTAGTGTTTGGTGTGGATGGTTGCGGGGGTGAGTGAGTGATGGCATGTGAAGTTGCTGCGATGTGAGTGGTTGATTTGCAAGTGCATGTATCCATTGTGCGAGACCTTGGGGTCGATCAATTGTATTGGGTACTTGTGGCTTTAATTGGTGGGGGTGATTTATGTGGGTGTTTTGTGTGGGTGGTTAGCGTCAGTGTTTGAATGGATGGTGAATGTGGGTAGGTGGGTGGGTGGGTGATTGCAATGTGCTAGGGTTGTGATGTGAGTGATTGTAATATATGCATATATCATTTGGAACCTTGGGCTCAATGCGAGTGTAGTGCGTGTCACTATTGGTGGCTTTATAGTGGAGTGTTTTATTGGGTGTTGTGTCGGTGGGGTGTGATGTGAGATTGTGGGTGGTTGATGCATATGTGTTGCTTGCCCGAATAACTGAGTCTTTGTGGGTGCGTGGTGGGCGGTGCACGTTGACCCATTGCTTCCGTAGACCTTGGAAATCAATCAGATTCGACTTGTTGGTTTCTTATTGTGGGCGATGGTTACGTGGCGTGGACATTTAATGTGGATGGTGAGTGTGGTGGTTGATGGCATAGTCCGTTAATGTGGTGTATTTGCGTGGGCAAAAGGCGGGGTGTGTATGCAACCAGTACCTTCATTATTAGCCCAGACCGTGTGATGGTCGATATCATTGATGTGTGTTATTGATCTATTGTAGACACAACTTTGTTTTGAGAAGGTAGCATTATAGCAGCCCAGCAAGAGATAAGCACCAGGCCCCCACGCTGCGTCCATCGCCCTTCAGGTCTTATTCTTAAGTGTCTTTAATGACAACCTGAGTG
>JAJSRW010000709.1:0-32671 GCA_022414725.1 Microglena sp. YARC | reverse complement strand
AGTGAGGTCCAACAAATACTGGCACCGCTGCTTGGCTGTAGCGAGTCAACGCAAAATACCGGCACCTCGCTTGCGTTCGGCTCGTACGCGAGTCAACAATACCGGCACCGCCTTCGCCTTTGGCTGTACGAGTCAACAAATACCGGACGCTTGGCTGTAGCGAGTCAAACAAAATACCCGGCACGCTGCTTGCTTGGCTGCTAGCGAGACAAACAAATACGCGGCACACTTGTTTGGCTGTAGGAGTCTTTTTTGGATCAAGCAGAGAAGATGCAAGGAAAGCCCAATTCCATCCAAGTATGTTGAACACCAGGTTAAATATTTGGGCCTATTTTTCACTCGTGACCATTATTTAGCTCATATGCTGGTGATGGCACATTTGAATAAAAGTATTTGTCTGCAAGTTTATGGTGGTTGGTAGACCCACTCTGTTTGTTATGGTCTTATACTCATCTTGGTTAAATAACTGCCTGGCTTTATGACAATTCAACGATTCCTTGGCATCCCTCATTGGTATGCCAGATTCATTTTCTTGTTATCGCATACTCAAATATGTATAATACCCCCCACGGCTTCTATTGCAAGCTGCTAGCAATGTTTTTGTATTTGGTCAACATTGGCCTGCATATGACATGCAATCGAGCCGCTGCACCCTCAGTAGCAGATCCATTGTACTATTTATACGTAAGCACATAATTGTAAGTCTTGTCGGAAGCCCGAGGCGTTCTCTTGCAGCTGCTAGCATCCGCTGGAATAATAATGTGTTTCTCACCTCATGACAGGCAACGTTGGACCTGTGCAATCTCCGCAAGTTCTACATAAGAACTGACGGTTATGGATCATCGATGCTGTCTTTGCGCCTAACACTGTCTGAGAATGGTATCCGGCACCTCTAGCGAGGAGGCGACTTTGTCAACAACCCAACAGCCGCATGCTGCCAGGTGGAGATAGGCTAAGCGTGCCAGTTGGTACGAGCCTAAGGTCTGCCAGGTGGTGCTAGCTGGGTGACACAGGGGTGTTGATCTAAAGGGAGCCATATATAAACTAGCGCGGGTGTGCCCCATGTGGTGCAGGGAACTCTTGAAAATCATAATCAATGCTGGACCTGCTGCTTTTATTTTGGGCTGAACGCGCAAAAGCTTTTTGGCAGCGCCCTGAGCCAGGCTTATGGTCTAAACCCTAAGACTTCAGCTGTTCTAGAGAGGTGGTGCTGGTCTAACGTGACTGTTTTGGGACGAAAAGACTAGCCAGGGATGCTGCCAAGAAGCTTCTATTCTTAACAATAATATGATCTGGGCTATAAGGAAAGACGTAATATCAATACTAATGAATGAAAATGCAGGATGCTAAAGGTTATGGCTACCTTCGCCCGGGTTGCAGCTCCAGTTTAAGAACTACCACCTGGACTACTGACTCTGCTTGCACAGGATTGCAGCAGCTGCACGATTGGTGGGCTGCACTTTGTAGCGGATGGCAGCAGCAGCGAGTAGTGCTCTGGACATGTGTTGCAGTCCATTGGCAGATGACAAGATGCCAACGGCTGGGTTGCAGGGGTCAGAACACAGGTTGATTTGAGCGCGGATCAAGTTTTTGGAGGCTTGGTGTCAGGGGCTGAAGTATGCATGCTCATGTGGTGGTTCAGTTTGTATGCACCACAGTTAACTATCCTAGTTTCAGAGGCTTGAAGCCTAAAAGGAACGTTAGTGTGGGCCAGGACGCCAGCGCTATTGTCTTGCAGGAGCTCACAAACTGAAGGCAACCAAACTTTTAGTTTTCTTGTGCCTTAGTAGCTATTACTCCTCTTCAATCAAAACAAGGTGGCGGCCACATACGCAGTAACTAGGAGTGCATGGCTTGTACTAACGCAGCCCAGCTCAAAAAAAAGTACAAGAAAGGGGTTCCACTTCAGTCAATATGTCATCAGATATAGGGGGCCCAACTGCGTCAAGTTCGTAATCAATAGATATCAGAAAGGGAGGTCCGCAACTCAAGTCATGAGTGTCCGACCAAGGTGTCCCCCTTGTACAGGCCCAACTCTCCTTTATACTCAGTGTTAAGTTACGCACAAAAGGACTTCTCAAAATGTCTTCGTAGTGCATTCTGTGGGATATGAGCCAAATATCTCGTGCCCACATGCCATATCGTACCAGGGCAGTACATTCTTACGCCATTTCATTCTCAAATGTCACCTCACACCTAAAACTACAGCAATACTTCATCGGGTGGTTGCCTGCTACATGCAAAAAGTACATATGCATGTGTAAAGCTTGCCAAATGTTCTCGTCACATACTAAACACTTATTTCCCATGCTTACTGTCCAAGCATACGTCATGCATTGTGTATTATCGTCAACTGTCCGTCTCACCGCATTGTGCTACTCTTGTTCCTCAGTCTACTCTTGTTCCTCACTCGTAAGCGTCAGCTATACTACTATTGTAACAATTTTTTTCTGTACTTATTACTTATATGTCTTACGAATGCTACGGTTGTACCCCACGGTGGCCGTTTGTACTATGATTGATACGGGGCTAGTCACATGTGCTTGCAGTACATATGTGCGACCCTTGTCTGTCTCAAGCGGGCCCAGCTCTCGAATGTAGGTGGTCAAGGCATTGTTAACATCTTGGGTGTGTTGCTTGTGCTGCAGGATCATGTGCAGAAGGTTGCTGCATCTGTTTGTCATGTCGCGAGTGCTCTTCCCACAGGTGGCTGGCGCAACAGCAGAAGAGGTGCAGAGCTGGATCCTGACACCTGCTATGGGCAACAGTGAATGCACGTGCCCATTTTGGCTGGAATTGGCCACGCTGGCCCTTGTCGACCTCCATCCACGATGCCGCCCCATGGAGGCAGCCTGTATGCGGACTTGCTGGACTTGGGGATAGAGAGGCTGGCCATCCTTGCCAAAGAGCCTTGGATAGACCCAAGGAGTCAACCTGGAGCAGATCCCAAGAACCCAGACGGGGGGCAGAGCCTGAGACAGACCTTGGGAGTGTACCCTGGACCAGATTCTGTGCATGCATCTCACGCGCGCACCGTACATGTACCGCACACTTGTGCTGAACCTGTTCATCACATGTGCTGTACACTGTTCTTCTCACGTCCTATATAAGTTTCTCACATGTGGCTACTCAAGCCACAGACTGTTTCCAGATTTGCCAATGACAGCATGAGAGTGAGGGGCGGCCACGGGAGATCCCCTGACTCACAAAACAGAGTCGGGGACAAAGCCTGTGTACGTGCCTACCTACAGCCTCACTGACTGAGCAGGTCCAAAGGAGTACATCAGTTGCTTCATTGTCCAATGGGTGAGTACACTCTGCTTGGAAGGAGTGTCCGGAACATTGATCATGACACCGGTGAAGCATCAGTTGCCCGTGCCTTAGACTCTGCTCGCGCAGCTGCATTTGTATCCCTTCTTGCAACGAGAAAGAAGCAACGGGGAAAACAGGATTTCATCAGTGTTTCCAAGATTTCCTAGGTGAGGGGCCCAGCTGGAAGACCTGATTGAAAAAATTACAGCCAGGGGCACAATGCAGAGTGGCGCTCAACGAATGCTGGAGGCGCGGGTGTTCTGGATCCAGGGAGAGGACCTCCTTTTACGTGGGAAGAGCATCCTGGAATCTGCTCTCTGGCAAAAGCACTGCGCCTAAGCTGTCGTGATGGCGACCCCGTTCGATGATTGTGGATCGGCGAAACATCAGGAGAAAGGAGATTCTGTCGCGATATCAAGATGCAGTTAATGCTGCTCATGTCTTCCTGCCCGTGCAGATGCCCTGTTGGTTCTCGGGTGCCTGCCATGTGCAATTCATTCAGCTGGAACTGGCTGCAGCAGGCTTGCAATGAAGGCCTGAAGCACGCTCCTGATTGATGCGTACGGCCTGCTTCATTTTGCGTGCTGGTATTCATGGCAATCGCTCGGAATGGGATCTCGCGCTTAGGGACTATGATCGAGCAGTGAGCCTGGTTCCTAGTGAGCCCATCTTCTACTACTGGAGGGTGGCATGCAAGAGGGAAATGATAAATGCCAAGGAGTCACTAGGGCAACGCATCTTGTCAGACAAGAAAGAGTTAACAGCCTTCATGAGTCAGGCGGATGGAGACGTGCGGAAGAGAATAGAAGCGGATGGGGGAATCGGATGATCGAGGTCATAAAGGGCCTTCGAGCACTTCCTGCCGCCTGGCAGATGAGGGAGGGCAGAAGGTTTCCAGAAGCGCACTATGGTATCGCTCTTCTTTCTTTTATGCCCCTGTGATCCCCAAAGCAAATCTGCGCAAACCAAGCTGCTAGAGAGGGTGAGAGCTGCTCGTAAATCAGAGTCAGTTAAAGTTATCAGTGCTGAAAAAAGGGGCAGACAGCGACACTAAGGGCATTGTGCAAATCAGCTTTACAACATGTTTGCAGCTGGTGACAAGCCGCCCACCAATAGGCGTGGGGTTCACGGCGGACATGCTGGCCATACAAATGAACCAGATTGCTTCTAGTGATGAACATTCACATGCAGATACAAGCAAAGCAAGCAGCGACGAGAAGGAGGCAGCAGCAGCTGCTAAGCGCAGAGAGAGAGATGCACAATGCAACCTGTCACATCAATCCTTCCTCGCTGAGCTGCTGGCCTCGGGTTCCAGAAAGCCGTCCGCATCGTTGACCCTGATGGGAAGGGCCACCTTTGCACAGCTGTCAGAAGCTCTGGAGTATGTTTCTTCAACACCACCTCCTGCTGGAAGCTCAGGGTGGACTTTAGTGCTGCAGCCTGTGAAGTACTTGCTGTGCCAAATCGGTGATTGGTGATCTAGCTGCTCCTAGCTCCAGATCCTACTCTTCCCCAAAAAAGTACCTGCTGGTCCCTGGAGGTCCTGCTGCAAGCAGGAAACACTCCCTGCAAAAAATTAGGTGGCAGGACGACAGCAGCAGCAGCTTCCCTCCTCAACATGAGCGATGAACAGGAAACAAACACCCAGTCTCTGTAGAGCCTGAGGTAAGTGGCGCGCTTTTTGCCTAATGAGTTGATTGGGTGCTGCAAGGTAGTTTCAATGCGGGGACATTTGAGTAATTTAGTTTCGATACAATGCAACAGAGGTTTGTCAATATTGTCCTGGTTACAACATTTCGCGTGATATATCATACAGTCCAGCAACAGGAACCAAACACCGGTATTTCTAGAGCCAGAGGTAAGTTGGGCACAAGGCTATTCTCGAGGGCCTGGGTTAAGTAGAGTTATTCTATTGGTGGTTTGATTTTAGTGATTGCTTTGCTGCAAGGGAGTTTTAATATGCTGACTGTTCATTATTCAAGTTTCAATCCGGTTATTTGTTATCCGTTACTTTTGTACTCCATCATGGAGTACAAAAGTAACCGGATAACAAATAATACATGGCCATAAAGTCCCCCTTCTCTTTCTCAAGCTACATGCGTATTTACAGTCAAGCAGGGCACAGGGGAAGTATAACCAGCCAGAAGCAGCCAGCAGCAGCAGCAGAAGAAGCCATACCATCATTATCATCAGCCACAGTCGAGATAAAGGATTTGAAGTTTCCATTGCGGTTTAATTGGTGGCCTTGTCCTAGAGCTATTTTATCTTCCTATTGTTGATCATGGATAAAGAAGGTCCATACATTTGGGATTGTGAGCCTGATGTTGCTTGAGAGCGGTTCTTTTAAACCTGGTGATTTCATTGATTTCGTTGATTTGTGCTGGACCTGGACCTCTCTTCAAGCTGGTGCACGTGAGCTTGAGAGCGTTCTTTTAACCTGTGATTTCCATTGATTTGTGCTGGCACCTCTCTTCAAGCTGGTGCACCCGTGTCCAGACTGTCTAATCAATTTTGCGGTGCCTCCTTTTGCCATTATGCCCTGCCTGCCTTTGCATTGAGCAAAGCTATTACACTATCCTTATCTGAGGGTGGCTGGAATATTTATGACACTAAGGTAACCCTGATGATGATGATGATGATGATTACTTTTTCTCCTGGTGCCTACTGTGGACTCCAAATGTGCCCTCGGCTTGACAAAGTCAAGGGGAACTTACGAACATCAGCTGCAACAATGACATACATGTTGATTGTCCCTTACTTCAGGCCACGCTTGTATATGGCTACCCAGGACTATGATCATATCACCCTCGTCATCATCATCTCCATATTCGTCACCAATCTAGCTTGCCCAGGATGCGCCTTGATGATGATGATGATGATGAGGGATGATGATGATGATGATGATGATGATGATGATGACGACGGAAGGGGGGCGGGTGTGGGGGGGGGTCAGTCTGGGGGGGGGGGGGGGGGGGGGGGGGGGGGGGGGGGGGCTAGATAAGACAACAGGTATCTGCAACATGCCACAATGTCCATCCGTCCCTTATCCAGGTTAATTGTCCTTTCTCTACAGGGTCACACTACTTTATGGCTACCAGGACCAGGATCGCCTGAAACGTCCCTTCAGCAGTCCCTCACCTTGTATTCGTCATTGGCATGTCTGTGACAAGAATCATGCTGGAGGACCCGACACTTGTCGTACCCGAGATTTACCTGGTGTGAGCCTTGGACACCAATGTATATACCTCACTAGCAAATCCACAGCTGCAGGCACGAGAGCTGTGTCTTCTCCTCACCCAATGCACCGTGCATTGGAATAGGAGACAGTGGGACACGCGGCCGTCTGATTTGATTGCTGCTTTTGGGCCAGACAAGGAGAGGAGAGAGTGTCAGCTGGTATCGTTGTGTATGACCGCTCCAAACCTAGTGGCTGAGCGGTGCCTGTTCCAGCGTTGCCGTGCTGCTGCTGTTGAAAGTGCGCGGCACTGGTTCTAGGGCTCGTCTCAAGGGATGCAAGTTCCTGAAGTGCAAGAAGCAGGCTGTGATGCTGTACGCCGATGGCAAGGAGCTTATTATGGAGAATTGCCTGATTCAACACTGTGTGACACAATACACCACCTATTTGCTTGTTGCGTGCGGCACGCGCTCAGCTTCGCAAGTGCTCCTATGTAAACAACAACAACAGCGAGGCTGTGATGGTGCAGCGCGACAACGGACAGAGTGCCCCAGTGGCTGGACATGCAAGAGTGCATCCTGGAAGGCAATATGTCTGGGTGACGTTTGGGCTCGGAGTCGATGGAATCAGCGGCGGCAGTGGATCATCGTTAACAACCAGTTCACAGACCATGCACAACTTGGCCTCAGCATTCATGCGGTTGCGCCCAACCAAAAGGTGCAGCTTATTGACAACGTATTCCGACGGAACGGGCCCAACGCTGGCCAGGGGAAAAAGGGATATACTTATGGCTCAGAAAGTAAAGGATCAGGTGGTGATGGAAAACAATTATGGCACAATCCAACTCATCAGTTTTGAGGCTCGGATGTTTGGAAGATGTTACATGCTGTGCCTCGATAACTTGATAGAGGCCATCCAAGCAGCTCTACTAGTACGGTGCTGGAAGGTCCAGCCGATCGTACGGTAGATTTTCCAGCACTACATGGGATGGCATAAGTCAGCTCATGGGAAAACCTACAGATCATACAATAAAGTATCCAGCACTACACGGGATGACACTGGACGAAGGTTCACCGGTATGGTTTGACAGTATTAGAAAGAAACGAACATAAAATGTGTATTTTTAGCGCTTTCATCACTCATTTTGTGCTAGGCGACCTGGCATGATTGCCTACTAGTATGGCTCGCAAATCAATTTTTATGGTGACTTACTGCTAGCTCGGCTTACGCAGTGGTGTCCTTTAACTTCACGTCCTGAGAGTGGCGCATTACTCGGATGTAACAATTTCAATTTCAATTTCAATGGCTCGCAAGTGGATCAACAACCAAGCATGCAGACATACGCCTCATAGTTTTTCAGCTACCACCAGCAGCTTCTGGACAGCTCCCCTGGCTTGCTACCTATCCAAACCTATAGCAGTGTAGTAGATCTGAAATCTGACACCATCATATTTCGAAAACTATTGAAATCTTGGCGGCTTAGCACAGTGGCTGGCTCAGGAATCTGCATAGAAGCTGCTGCCTTGTAGCTGAAAAGAAAAAGCTATGTTACGCCTGCAGGATCACGATGTGGCCCAAAAGGTCTCGCTTGTTATTAGTCCCTGAAAAAGACAGTCGGCACGGGTTTGGCCAAGGAAGATTAGCATCTTGCCTTTAGACAACACGGGAGGATTTAATAGTGGTGACAGATTTCCGCACTAAACGAATAAACAAATAAACATTCCCTTGCAAACCTGCAACAACTCGGACAACATATTGTCTGAGACAAAACTAAGGTGGCAGGGGGCACTTAAAAAAACGGAAGGACCCCTCGTCCATCTCTGTATAGCTCATAGAGAGCATCCAGAAATTTGATGTTATTTATTCAATTTGGCCTCAGAGTAGAAAAAAGCAATGTACCTTTAAAGATTGGGGGGGGGGGGGGCGTGAGGGCAAAAACCTGCTATTTTCAAAATATAATGTACTTTTCAACGGCTTTTCTACCCACAGGAATGACATATGAGTGGAACTCGGAACAATTTGCGTCTACTCGCAGTCTTCGGCAAGAAAACAAAATGAAAGGAAAATGTAAACGAAACAAATCATTAATTTATTTCTTATTTTTCTTATTTTTATCATTTCTTCTCCTCTTCTTAAATCCCCCCCCCCCCCCCCCCCCTCGGTAAAACATAGCAAATATAACAGGCCAATACCAATTTAATATAACGGTACACAATGGGTAGGTCCCGTGTGTCCTGGATGTCGACACGTAGACAAACTCATATCTAAGCTGCACAGAGAATCAATTGCGCTCCTGTACCAGCATTTTTGACACTCGTCTCATGAAGGAGTCCCGTACCGCCTGGAGGGTGACACTTACTATGTATGCCATGGTGACTTATCCCAGCTGCCGGCATACGGAGGGTCCCCCGCCCTAACACCACGCCCCTCAAGGCGTTATCTTTTGTGTGTGTGTTGGAATTAGGACAATGTCAACGGAGTGTTGAAAAGGTCGTAGAGGCAATGAGTCTGGGGAGGCACTCTGTGAAAGAGAAATGGGACGTTACAGCAGAGAGAGCGTTAGCTATCACAATACACTCTGTCAAGGGTTATAGTTATACGTAAACCCTGAGTATAGCAAGAAGGAATGGTGAGCACACTCTGGTACAGCAGAGTGTGACGCAGCTTCCTGGAAGGTATCGGAACACCTAGAAGGTTCCCGTTCGCCCCGCATACCCTCCGGAACTATTCGGTCAGCCAGACATCTTCTACCGGCGATCTGCTGACAGACAGCGTAAGCTGGGCCACTAACCCCTCTAGAATGGATACCAGGGCCTTTGTATTTACAGTTTTGTCCTGTTGGGACGTAGCTGTTCCAACCCCTCCGCGACTGCGACAAACCGAACTATTTTTACAGTCTTGCCAGTTAAGGCGTAGCCCATATAGGCGAAATAGACTTGATCAACCTCAATATTGCGAAGGGCTGCGTATTACAAAACAAGCACAGGCGAACTGTACTCCAACAAATCGTTAAAAGCCAGGGGCCCGGAGTTCGTCCTATACAGATGATTTAACCATCCAATTTTCTACTATAGTTAGACCATCAGTACCATACACACAACACCCGGAACAAGTCATCCAAGTCCTCTCTATGCTAGCCCTAGACTCAAAACATTCAAAGCCCTAGACTTTAAAAGCCCAGGGATTTTTAAGCTTTGACTTCAACAACACACTTCTGCACTACTTGCGTACACTTACGATCCCGAAGCATATCTGAAATGCTGTTACCAGAGAGGCAGGGGGGGGGCCGAGGGGGAGGGGGGAAATAAGAAAAATGGCAACGTGAACGATGAAAAAGTATTTGCTCGAGTTTAACTTTTTCCTGGTAATAATATTTTTACTGCCTAAGACTGCGGCGAGCAGCCAAATTGCTGGCTGAAGCTATGTAACCAAGTTAAAGTTAAAGTACCAGGAGACCCCCCTAATCACACACATGCACATTTGAACAAGGTACGAACACAAATACGGCAATGTAAGTTTGCTTACAGTCCAGGGGTAGGCCCAATACTCAAATAGGCTTAAGGGACTTGTTCCCACCGTGACAGGAGGAGGCTAAAACGAAAAGGTGCACTGAAAGAACTGAACCCCAAATAATCGAGTTTACCGACGGGGGGCCCTTGACTTTGTGCTACAGTAACATTAAAAGATCCCGATTATATTAATTTAATCAACATCCAGAATGGGGATGATCAAATGTAATTGCCGTGCGATTGGCACCGCTTGCTTGCTGTTAGCGAGTCAACCAAATACCGGCACCGCTTGCTGGCTGTAGCGAGTCAACCAAAATACCGGCACTGGTTGGCTGCAGGGAGTCAACCAAATACCGGCACCGCTTGCTTGGCTGTAGCGAGTCAACCAAATACCGGCACCGCTTGCTTGGCTGTAGCGAGACAAACAAATACCGGCACCGCTTGCTTGGCTTGTAGCGAGTCAACCAAATACCGGCACCGCTTGCTTGGCTGTAGCCGACCGTCAACCAAATACCGGCACTGGTTGGCTGCAGGGAGTCAAACAAATACCGGCACCGCTTGCTTGGCTGTAGCGAGGCAACATACGGGCACCGCTTGCTTGGCTGTAGCGAGCAACCAACAAATACCATGGGCACCGCTTGCTTGTGGTAGCGAGTCAACCAAAATACCGGGCACCACTTGCATGGCTGTAGCGAGTCAAATAATACCGGCACCCCGCTTGCTTCGCTGTAGCGAGTCAACCAAATACCGGCACCACTGCTTGGCTTAGTAGACAAACATACGCACCGCTTGCTTGGCTTAGCGAGAATACCGCACCACTTGGGCCGAGAAATGGCACCGCTTGCTTGGCTGTAGCGAGGCAACCAAATACCGGCCACCGCTTGCTTGGCTGTAGCGAGTCAAAACCAAATACCGGCACCACTTGCTTGGCTGTAGCGAGTCAACCAAATACCGGCACCACTTGCTTGGCTGTAGAGAGCAACCAAATACCGGCACCGCTTGCTTGGTAGCGAGTCAACCAAATACCGGCACCGCTTGCTTGCTGTAGCGAGCAAATACCGGCACCTGGTAGCTTGAGTACAAATACGGCACCGCTTGCTTGGCCTGTAGCAAGTCAACCAAAATTACCGCTTGCTTGGCTGTAGCGAGGCAACCACAATTCCGGCACCGCTTGCTTGGCTGTAGCCGAGGGCAACCAAATACCGGCACCGCTTGCTTGGCTGTAGCGAGTCAACCAAATACCGGCACCACCGCTTGCTGTAGCGAGGGCATTCCACGTTGCTTGGCCAATACCGGCACTGCTTGCTGTAGCGAGACAACAAATACCGGCACACTTGCTTGGCGTAGCACAGTACCGCTTGCTTGGCTGTAGCGAGTACCAGGCACCCGCTGGCTGTGTCAACCAAATGAGCAAATGCACCGCTTGCTTGGCGTGTAGCGAGTCAACCTACCGCATTAGCGAATGTAGCGAGTCAAACCAAATACCGGCACCCTTGCCTTGGCTGTAGCGAGGCCAACCAAATACCGGCCACCGCTTGCTTGGCTGTAGCGAGTCAACCAAAATACCGGCACCACGCTTGCTTGGCTGTAGCGAGTCAACCAAATACCGGCACCGCTTGCTTGGCTGTAGCGAGTCAACCAAATACAGCACCGCTGCTTGGCTGTAGCGAGTCAACAAATACCGGCACCGCTTGCTTGGCTGTCAGCGAGTCAACCAAAATACGGCACCGCTTGCTTGGCTGAATGCAGCGAGTCCAACCAAATACCGGCACGCTTGCTTGGCTGTAGCGAGTCAACCAAAATACCGGCACCACTTGCTTGGCTGTAGCGAGACAAAACAAATACCGGGCACCCGCTTGCTTGGCTGTAGCGAGAGGCAACAAAATACCGGCACTGCTTGCTTGGCTGTAGCGACTGGTTGGTCAACCAAATACCGGCACCGCTTGCTTGGCTGTAGCGAGTCAACAAATACCGGCACCGCTTGCTTGGCTGATAGCGAGTCAAACCAAATACCGGCACTTGCTTGGCGTAGCGAGCCAACCAAATACCGGCACTTGCTTGGGCTTTGGCTGTGCGAGCGGACCGCTGCTTGTCAACCAAATACGGCAAATACAAATGCGGCACCGCTTGCTTGGGCTGTAGCGAGTCAACCAAATTACGGCACCGCTTGCTTGGCTGTGCAACCAAATACCGCTTGCCTTGGCTTGTAGCGAGTCAACCAAATACCGGCACCACTTGCTTGGCTGTAGCGAGTCAAACAAATACCGGGGCACCACTGCTTGGCTTAGCGAGTCAACCAAATCGCGAGCACCGCTTGCTTGGCTGAAGCGAGTCAACCAAATACGGCACTTGGTTGGCTGCAGGGAGTCAAAAAACAAATACCGGCACCGCTTGCTTGGCTGTAGCGAGTCAACCAAATACCGGCACCGCTTGCTTGGCTGTAGCGAGTCAACCAAATACCGGCAGCTGAGCGAGTCAACAAATACCGGCTTGCTTGGCTGTAGCGAGGCAACCAATACCGGCACCGCTTGCTTGGCTGTAGTCAAACCAAATACCGGCACCGCTTGCTTGGCTGTAGCGAGTCAACCAAATACCAACTCTTGCTTGGCTGTAGCGAGTCAACCAAATACCGGCACCGCTTGCTTGGCTGTAGCGAGTCAACCAAATACGGCACCGCTTGCTTGGCTGTAGCGAGTCAAACAAATACCGGCACCGCTTGCTTGGCTGTAGCGAGTCAACCAAATACCGGGCACCGCTTGCTTGGCTGTAGCGAGTCAACCAAATACCGGCACCGCTTGCTTGGCTGTAGCGAGTCAACCAAATACCGGCACCGCTTGCTTGGCTGTAGCGAGACAACCAAATACCGGCACCGCTTGCTTGGCTGTAGCGAGTCAACCAAATACCGGCACCGCTTGCTTCGCTGTAGCGAGTCAACCAAATACCGGCACTGGTTGCTACTTGCTTGGCTGTAGCGAGTCAACCAAATACCGGCACCGCTTGCTTGGCTGTAGCGAGTCAACCAAATACCGGCACCGCTTGCTTGGCTGTAGCGAGTCAACCAAATACCGGCACCACTTGCTTGGCTGTAGCGAGTCAACCAAATACCGGCACCGCTTGCTTGGCTGTAGCGAGACAAACAAATACCGGCACCGCTTGCTTGGCTGTAGCGAGTCAACCAAATACCGGCACTGGTTGGCTGCAGGGAGTCAAACAAATACCGGCACCGCTTGCTTGGCTGTAGCGAGTCAACCAAATACCGGCACCGCTTGCTTGGCTGTAGCGAGACAACCAAATACCGGCACCGCTTGCTTGGCTGTAGCGAGTCAACCAAATACCGGCACCACTTGCTTGGCTGTAGCGAGTCAACCAAATACCGGCACCGCTTGCTTGGCAGTAGCGAGTCAACCAAATACCGGCACCGCTTGCTTGGCTGTAGCGAGTCAACCAAATACCGGCACTGGTTGGCTGCAGGGAGTCAAACCAAATACCGGCACCGCTTGCTTGGCTGTAGCGAGTCAACCAAATACCGGCACCGCTTGCTTGGCTGTAGCGAGTCAACCAAATACCGGCACCGCTTGCTTGGCTGTAGCGAGTCAAACAAATACCGGCACCGCTTGCTTGGCTGTAGCGAGTCAACCAAATACCGGCACCGCTTGCTTGGCTGTAGCGAGTCAACCAAATACCGGCACCGCTTGCTTGGCTGTAGCGAGTCAACCAAATACCGGCACCGCTTGCTTGGCTGTAGCGAGACAAACAAATACCGGCACCGCTTGCTTGGCTGTAGCGAGTCAACCAAATACCGGCACCGCTTGCTTGGCTGTAGCGAGTCAACAAATACCGGCACCGCTTGCTTGGCTGTAGCGAGTCAACCAAATACCGGCACACTTGCTTGGCTGTAGCGAGTCAAACCAAATACCGGCACCGCTTGCTTGGCTGTAGCGAGTCAACCAAATACCGGCACCGCTTGCTTGGCTGTAGCGAGTCAACCAAATACCGGCACTTGTTGGCTGTAGCGAGTCAAACAAATACCGGCACCGCTTGCTTGGCTGTAGCGAGTCAACCAAATACCGGCACCGCTTGCTTGGCTGTAGCGAGTCAAACCAAATACCGGCACCCGCTTGCTTGGCTGTAGCGAGTCAACCAAAATACCGGCACCGCTTGCTTGGCTGTAGCGAGTCAACAAATACCGGCACCGCTTGCTTGGCTGTAGCGAGTCAACCAAATACCGGCACCGCTTGCTTGGCTGTAGCGAGTCAAACCAAATACCGGCACCGCTTGCTTGGCTGTAGCGAGTCAACCAAATACCGGCACTTGCTTGGCTGCAGCGAGTCAAACAAATACCGGCACCGCTTGCTTGGCTGTAGCGAGTCAACCAAATACCGGCACCGCTTGCTTGGCTGTAGCGAGACCAAATACCGGCACCGCTTGCTTGGCTGTAGCGAGTCAAACCAAATACCGGCACCGCTTGCTTGGCTGTAGCGAGGTCAACCAAATACCGGCACAGGCTTGCTTGCTGTAGCGAGTCAACCAAATACCGGCACCGCTTGCTTGGCTGTAGCGAGTCAAACAAATACCGGCACCGCTTGCTTGGCTGTAGCGAGACAACCAAATACCGGCACTGGTTGGCTGTAGCGAGTCAAACAAATACGGCACCGCTTGCTTGGCTGTAGCGACAACCAAATACCGGCACCGCTTGCTTGGCTGTAGCGAGTCAAATACCGGCACCGCTTGCTTGGCTGTAGCGAGTCAACCAAATACCGGCACCGCTTGCTTGGCTGTAGCGAGTCAACCAAATACCGGCACCGCTTGCTTGGCTGTAGCGAGTCAACCAAATACCGGCACCGCTTGCTTGGCTGTAGCGAGACAAACAAATACCGGCACCGCTTGCTTGGCTGTAGCGAGTCAACCAAATACCGGCACCGCTTGCTTGGCTGTAGCGAGTCAACCAAATACCGGCACTGGTTGGCTGTAGCGAGTCAAACAAATACCGGCACCACTTGCTTGGCTGTAGCGAGACAAACAAATACCGGCACCGCTGCTTGGCTGTAGCGAGACAAACAAATACCGCACCGCTTGCTTGGCTGTAGCACCGGCACTTGGCTGTAGCGAGTCAAACAAATACCGGCACCACTTGCTTGGCTGTAGCGAGACAAACAAATACCGGCACCGCTGGCTTGGCTGTAGCGAGACAAACAAATACCGGCACCGCTTGCTTGGCTGAAGCGATTCAACCAAATACCGGCACTGGTTGGCTGCAGGGAGTCAAACAAATACCGGCACCGCTTGCTTGGCTGTAGCGAGGCAACCATATTCCGGCACCGCTTGCTTGGCTGTAGCAAGGCAACCAAATACCGGCACCGCTTGCTTGGCTGTAGCGAGTTAACCAAATACCGGCACCACTTGCATGGCTGTAGCGAGTCAAACAAATACCGGCACCACTTGCTTGGCTGTAGCGAGACAAACAAATACCGGCACGCTTGCTTGGTTGTAGCGAGACAAACAAATACCGGCACCGCTTGCTTGGCTGTAGCGAGTCAACCAAATACCGCACTGGTTGGCTGCAGGGAGTCAACCAAATACCGGCACCGCTTGCTTGGCTGTAGCGAGTCAACCAAATACCGGCACCGCTTGCTTGGCTGTAGCGAGGCAACCATATACTGGCACTGCTTGCTTCGCTGTAGCGAGTCAACCAAATACCGGCACCGCTTGCTCGGCTGTAGCGAGTCAACCAAATACCGGCACCGCTTGCTTGGCTGTAGCGAGTCAAACAAATACCGGCACCACTTGCTTGGCTGTAGCGAGCAAACAAATACCGGCACCGCTTGCTTGGCTGTAGCGAGACAAACAAATACCGGCACCGCTTGCTTGGCTGTAGCGAGTCAACCAAAAACCGGCACTGGTTGGCTGCAGGGAGTCAACCAAATACCGGCACCGCTTGCTTGGCTGTAGCGAGGCAACCATATTCCGGCACCGCTTGCTTGGCTGTAGCGAGTCAACCAAATACCGGCACTGGTTGGCTGTAGCGAGTCAACCAAATACCGGCACTGGTTGGCTGTAGCGAGTCAAACAAATACCGGCACCACTTGCTTGGCTGTAGCGAGACAAACAAATACCGGCACCGCTGGCTTGGCTGTAGCGAGACAAACAAATACCGGCACCGCTTGCTTGGCTGTAGCGAGTCAACCAAATACCGGCACTGGTTGGCTGTAGCGAGTCAAACAAATACCGGCACCACTTGCTTGGCTGTAGCGAGACAAACAAATACCGGCACCGCTGGCTTGGCTGTAGCGAGACAAACAAATACCGGCACCGCTTGCTTGGCTGTAGCGAGACAAACAAATACCGGCACCGCTTGCTTGGCTGAAGCGATTCAACCAAATACCGGCACTGGTTGGCTGCAGGGAGTCAAACAAATACCGGCACCGCTTGCTTGGCTGTAGCGAGGCAACCATATTCCGGCACCGCTTGCTTGGCTGTAGCAAGGCAACCAAATACCGGCACCGCTTGCTTGGCTGTAGCGAGTTAACCAAATACCGGCACCACTTGCATGGCTGTAGCGAGTCAAACAAATACCGGCACCACTTGCTTGGCTGTAGCGAGACAAACAAATACCGGCACCGCTTGCTTGGTTGTAGCGAGACAAACAAATACCGGCACCGCTTGCTTGGCTGTAGCGAGTCAACCAAATACCGGCACTGGTTGGCTGCAGGGAGTCAACCAAATACCGGCACCGCTTGCTTGGCTGTAGCGAGTCAACCAAATACCGGCACCGCTTGCTTGGCTGTAGCGAGGCAACCATATACTGGCACTGCTTGCTTCGCTGTAGCGAGTCAACCAAATACCGGCACCGCTTGCTCGGCTGTAGCGAGTCAACCAAATACCGGCACCGCTTGCTTGGCTGTAGCGAGTCAAACAAATACCGGCACCACTTGCTTGGCTGTAGCGAGACAAACAAATACCGGCACCGCTTGCTTGGCTGTAGCGAGACAAACAAATACCGGCACCGCTTGCTTGGCTGTAGCGAGTCAACCAAAAACCGGCACTGGTTGGCTGCAGGGAGTCAACCAAATACCGGCACCGCTTGCTTGGCTGTAGCGAGGCAACCATATTCCGGCACCGCTTGCTTGGCTGTAGCGAGTCAACCAAATACCGGCACTGGTTGGCTGTAGCGAGTCAACCAAATACCGGCACTGGTTGGCTGTAGCGAGTCAAACAAATACCGGCACCACTTGCTTGGCTGTAGCGAGACAAACAAATACCGGCACCGCTGGCTTGGCTGTAGCGAGACAAACAAATACCGGCACCGCTTGCTTGGCTGTAGCGAGTCAACCAAATACCGGCACTGGTTGGCTGTAGCGAGTCAAACAAATACCGGCACCACTTGCTTGGCTGTAGCGAGACAAACAAATACCGGCACCGCTTGCTTGGCTGTAGCGAGACAAACAAATACCGGCACCGCTTGCTTGGCTGAAGCGATTCAACCAAATACCGGCACTGGTTGGCTGCAGGGAGTCAAACAAATACCGGCACCGCTTGCTTGGCTGTAGCGAGGCAACCATATTCCGGCACCGCTTGCTTGGCTGTAGCAAGGCAACCAAATACCGCACCGCTTGCTTGGCTGTAGCGAGTTAACCAAATACCGGCACCACTTGCATGGCTGTAGCGAGTCAAACAAATACCGGCACCACTTGCTTGGCTGTAGCGAGACAAACAAATACCGGCACCGCTTGCTTGGTTGTAGCGAGACAAACAAATACCGGCACCGCTTGCTTGGCTGTAGCAAGTCAACCAAAATACCGGCACTGGTTGGCTGCAGGGAGTCAACCAAATACCGGCACCGCTTGCTTGGCTGTAGCGAGTCAACCAAATACCGGCACCGCTTGCTTGGCTGTAGCGAGGCAACCATATACTGGCACTGCTTGCTTCGCTGTAGCGAGTCAACCAAATACCGGCACCGCTTGCTCGGCTGTAGCGAGTCAACCAAATACCGGCACCGCTTGCTTGGCTGTAGCGAGTCAAACAAATACCGGCACCACTTGCTTGGCTGTAGCGAGACAAACAAATACCGGCACCGCTTGCTTGGCTGTAGCGAGACAAACAAATACCGGCACCGCTTGCTTGGCTGTAGCGAGTCAACCAAAAACCGGCACTGGTTGGCTGCAGGGAGTCAACCAAATACCGGCACCGCTTGCTTGGCTGTAGCGAGGCAACCATATTCCGGCACCGCTTGCTTGGCTGTAGCAAGGCAACCAAATACCGGCACCGCTTGCTTGGCTGTAGCGAGTCAACCAAATACCGGCACCGCTTGCTTGGCTGTAGCGAGTCAACCAAATACCGGCACCACTTGCTTGGCTGTAGCGAGTCAACCAAATACCGGCACCGCTTGCTTGGCTGTAGCGAGACAAACAAATACCGGCACCGCTTGCTTGGCTGTAGTGAGTCAACCAAATACTGGCACCGCTTGCTTGGCTGTAGCGAGTCAACCAAATACCGGCACCGCTTGCTTCGCTGTAGCGAGTCAACCAAATACCGGCACCGCTTGCTTGGCTGTAGCGAGTCAACCAAATACCGGCACCGCTTGGCTGTAGCGAGTCAAACAAATACCGGCACCGCTTGCTTGGCTGTAGCGAGACAAACAAATACCGGCACCACTTGTTTGGCTGTAGCGAGTCATTTTGGATCTAGCAGAGAAGATGAAGGAAAGCCCCAAATTCCATCCCAAGTATGTTGACCCAGGTTAAATATTTGTGGCCTATTTTCACTCGTGACCATTATTTAGCTCATATGCCTGGTGATGGCACATTTGATCAAGTATTTGTCTGCAGTTATGGTGGTTGGTAGACCCACTCTGTTTGTTGTGGTCTATACTCATCTTGGTTAAATACTGCCCTGCTTATGACAATTCAATCGATTTCCTTGCATCCCTCATGGTATGCCAGATTCATTTTCTTGTTACTGCATACTCACACATATGTATAATGGAGCCCCCCGAGGCTTCTATTGCAGCTGCTAGCATGTTTTTGTATTTGGTCAACATTGGCCTGCATATGACATTGCAATCGATGCCGCTGCACCCCTCAAGTATGCCAGATCCATTGTACTATTTATACGTAAGCACATAATTGTAAGTCCTTGTGGAAGCCCCCGAGGCTTCTCTTGCAGCTGCTAGCATCCCTGGATAATAATGTGTTTCTCAACTCAATGACAGGCACGTGGACCCTGGCAATCTCGCAATTCACATAAGAACTGGCGGTATGGATATCGATGCTGTCTGCGCCAACACTGTTGAGAATGGTATCCGGCCTCTAGCTGAGGAGCGATTTGTCAACAACCCAACAGCCCGCAATGCTGCCAGGTGAGATAGCTAAGCTGCCAGTTGTACGAGCTAGGCTGCCAGGTGTGCTAGCTGGGTGACACAGGGGTGTTGATCTGGGGAGATATATACTAGGCGGGTGTGCCCCATGTGTGCAGGGAACTCTTAAAATCATAATCAATGCTGGACCTGCTGCTTTTATTTTGGGCTACGCGCAAAAGCTTTTTGGCAGCGCCCTGAGCCAGCTTATGGTCTAAACCCTAAGACTTCAGCTGTTCTAGAGAGGTGGTGCTGTCTAAGTGACTGTTTGGGACGAAAAGACAGCCAGGGATGCTGCCAAGAAGCTTCTATTCTTAACCATAATATGATCTGGGCTATAAGGAAAGACGTAATATCAATACTAATGAATGATGCAGGATGCTAAAGGTTATGGCTACCTTCGCCCCGGGTGCAGCTCCAGTTAAGAACTACCACCTGGAGCTACTGACTCTGCTTGCACAGGATGCAGCAGCTGCACGAGGTGGTGCACTTGTAGCGGATGGCAGCATGCAGCTAGTGCTGGATGTGTTGCAGTCCATTGCAGATGACAAGATGCCAACGGCTGGTGCATCAGAAACACAGGTTGATTTGAGCGAGGATCAGTTTGGAGGCTTGGTGTCAGGGCTGAAGGTATGCATGCTCATGTGTCAGTTTGTTATGCACCACAGTTAACTATCCTAGTTCAGAGGCTTGAAGCCTAAAGGAACGTTAGTGTGGGCCAGGACGCCAGGCTATTGTCTTGCAGGAGCCTCACAAACTGAAGGCAACCAAACTTTAGTTTTCTTGTGCCTTAGTAGTATACTCCCTTTCAATCCAAAACAAGGGGGGCCACATACGCAGTTAACTAGGAGTGATGGCTTGTATGACGCAGCCCAGCTCAAAAAAGTACAAGAAAGGGGTTCCACTTCAGTCAATATGTCATCAGATATAGGGGGGCCCAACTGCGTCAAGGTATCGATAGATATAGGGGGTCCCAACTCAGTCATGGTGTCCGAAAGGTGTCCCACTTGTAACAGGCCCAACTCTCCTTTATATCAGTGTTAAGTTCGCAAAAGGACTTCTCAAAATGTCTTCGTAGTGCATTCTGTGGGATATGAGCCAATATCTCGTGCCACATGCCATATCGTACCAGGCAGTACATTCTACGCCATTTCATTCTCAAATGTCACCTCACACCTAAAACTACAGCAATACTTCAATCGGGTGTGCTTGCTACATGCAAAAAGTACAATGCATGTGTAAAGCTTGCCAAATGTTCTCGTCACATACTAAACACTTATTTCCCATGCTTACTGTCCAAGCATACGTCATGCATTGTGTATTATGTCAACTGTCCGTCTCATGTGTGCTACTCTTGTTCCTCAGCTACTCTTGTTCCTCACTCGTAAGCGTCAGCTATACTACTATTGTAACAATTTTTTCTGTACTTATTACTTATATGTCTTACGAATGCTATGGTTGTAACGGTGGCCGTTTGTACTATGATTGATACGCTAGTCACATGTGCTTGCAGTACATATGTGCGACCCTTGTCTGTCTCAAGCGCCCAGCTCTCGAATGTAGGTGGTCAAGCATTGTTAACATCTTGGTGTGTGTTGCTTGTGCTGCAGGATCATGTGCAGAAGGTGCTGCATCTGTTTGTCATGTCGCGAGTGCTCTTCCCACCAGGTGGCTGGCGCAACAGCAGAGAGGTGCAGAGCTGGATCCTGACACCTGCTATGGGCAACAGTGATGCAGTGCCCACTTTGGCTGGAATTGTGCCACGCTGGCTTGTCGACCTCCATCACGATCCGCCCCATGGAGGCAGCCTGTATGCGGACTTGCTGGACTTGGGGATAGAGAAGGCTGGCCATCCTTGCAAAGAGCCTTGGATAGACCCAAGGAGTCAACCTGGAGCAGATCCCAAGAACCCAGACGGGGCAGAGCCTGAGACAGACCTTGGGAGTGTACCTGGACCAGATTCTGTGCATGCATCTCACGCGCACCGTACATGTACCGCACTTGTGCTGAACCTGTTCATCACATGTGCTGTACATGTTCTTCTCACGTCCTATATAAGTTTCTCACATGTGCTACTCAAGCACAGACTGTTTCCAGATTTGCCAATGACAGATGAGAGTGAGGGGGCCACGGGAGATCCCCTGACTCACAAAACAGAGTCGGGGACAAAGCCTGTGTACGTGCCTACCTACAGCCTCACTGATGAGCAGTCCAAAGGAGTACATCAGTTGCTTCATTGTCCAATGGGTGAGTACACTCTGCTTGGAAGGAGTGTCCGGAACATTGATCATGACACCGGTGAAGCATCAGTTGCCCGTGCCTTAGACTCTGCTCGCGCAGCTGCATTTGTATCCCTTCTTGCAACGAGGGAAGAAGCAACGGGGAAAACAGGATTTCATCAGGTGTTCCAAGATTTCCTAGGTGAGGTGGCCCAGCTGGAAGACCTGATTGAAAAATTACAGCCAGGGGCACAATGCAGAGTGGCTCAACGAATGCTGGAGGCGCGGGTGTTCTGGATCCAGGGAGAGGACCTCCTTTTACGTGGGAAGAGCATCCCTGGAATCTGCTCTCTGGCAAAAGCACTGCGCCTAAGCTGTCGTGATGGCGACCCGTTCGATGGATTGTGGATCGGCGAAACATCAGGAGGAAAGGAGATTCTGTCGCGATATCAAGATGCAGTTAATGCTGCTATGTCTTCCTGCCGTGCAGATGCCCTGTTGGTTCTCGGGTGCTGCCATGTGCAATTCATTCAGCTGGAACTGGCTGAGCAGGCTTGCAATGAAGGCCTGAAGCACGCTCCTGATGATGCGTACGGCCTGCTTCATTTGCGTGCTGGTATTCATGGCAATCGCTCGGAATGGGATCTCGCGCTTAGGGACTATGATCGAGCAGTGAGCCTGGTTCCTAGTGAGCCCATCTTCTACTACTGGAGGGTGGCATGCAAGAGGGAAATGATAAATGCCAAGGAGTCACTAGGGCAACGCATCTTGTCAGACAAGAAAGAGTTAACAGCCTTCATGAGTCAGGCGGATGGAGACGTGCGGAAGAGAATGAAGCGGATGGGGGAATCGATGATCGAGGTCATAAAGGGCTTCGAGCACTTCCTGCGCCTGGCAGATGAGGGAGGGCAGAAGGTTCCAGAAGCGCACTATGGTATCGCTCTTCTTTCTTTTATGCCCTGTGATCCCCAAAGCAAATCTGCGCAAACCAAGCTGCTAGAGAGGGTGAGAGCTGCTCGTAAATCAGAGTCATTAAAGTTATCAGTGCTGAAAAAAGGGGCAGACAGCGACACTAAGGCATGTGCAATCAGCTTTACAACATGTTTGCAGCTGGTGACAAGCCGCCCACAATAGGCGTGGGTTCACGGCGGACATGCTGGCCATACAAATGAACCAGATTGCTTCTAGTGATGACATTCACATGCAGATACAAGCAAAGCAAGCAGCGGAGAAGGAGGCAGCAGCAGCTGCTAAGCGGCAGAGAGAGATGCACAATGCAACCTGTCACATCAATCCTTCCTCGCTGAGCTGCTGGCCTCGGGTTCCAGAAAGCAGTCCGCATCGTTGACCCTGATGGGAAGGGCCACTTTGCACAGCTGTCAGAAGCTCTGGAGTATGTTTCTTCAACACCACCTCCTGCTGGAAGCTCAGGGTGGACTTTAGTGCTGCAGCCTGTGAAGTACTTGCTGTGCCAAATGGTGATTGGTGATCTAGCTCTCCTAGCTCCAGATCCTACTCTTCCCCAAGTACCTGCTGGTCCTGGAGGTCCTGCTGCAAGCAGGAAACACTCCCTGCAAAAAATAGGTGGCAGGACGACAGCAGCAGCAGCAGCTTCCTCTCAACATGAGCATGAACAGGAAACAAACACCAGTCTTGTAGAGCCTGAGGTAAGTGGCGCCTTTTTGCTAATGAGTTGATTGGTGCTGCAAGGTAGTTTCAATGCGGGGACATTTGAGTAATTTAGTTTCGATACAATGCAACAGAGGTTTGTCAATATTGTCCTGGTTACAACATTATCGCGTGATATATCATACAGTCCAAACAGGAACCAAACACCGGTATTCTAGAGCCAGAGGTAAGTGGCACAAGGCTATTCGAGGGCCTGGGTTAAGTAGAGTTATTCTATTGGTGGTTTGATTTTAGTGATTGCTTTGCTGCAAGGGAGTTTTAATATGCTGACTGTTCATTATTCAAGTTTCAATCCGGTATTTGTTATCCGTTACTTTTGTACTCCATCATGGAGTACAAAAGTAACGGATAACAAATAATACATGGCCATAAGTCCCCCTTCTCTTTCTCAAGCTACATGCGTATTTACAGTCAAGCAGGGCACAGGGGAAGTATAACCAGCAGAAGCAGCAGCAGCAGCAGCAGAAGAAGCATACCATCATTATCATCAGCACAGTCGAGATAAAGGATTGAAGTTCCATTGCGGTTTAATTGGTGGCCTTGTCCCTAGAGCCTATTTTTATCTCCTATTGTTGATCATGGATAAAGAAGGTCCATACATTTGGATTGTAGAGCCTGATGTTGCTTGAGAGCGGTTCTTTTAACCTGTGATTTCATTGATTTCGTTGATTTTGTGCTGGACCTGGACCTCTCTTCAAGCTGGTGCACGTGAGGTTGAGAGCGGTTCTTTTAACCTGTGATTTCATTGATTTGTGCTGGACCTCTCTTCAAGCTGGTGCACGTGTCCAGACTGTCTAATCAATTTTGCGGTGCCTCTTTTGCCATTATGCCCTGCCTGCTTTGCATTGAGCAAAGCTATTACACTATCCTTATCTGAGGGTGGCTGGAATATTTATGACACTAGGTACCTGATGATGATGATGATGATGATTACATTTTTCCTGGTGCCCTACTGGACTCCAAATGTGCCCTCGGCTTGACAAAGTCAAGGGGAACTTACGAACATCAGCTGCAACAATGACATACATGTTGATTGTCCCTTACTCAGGCCACGCTTGTATATGGCTACCCAGGACTATGATCATATCACCCTCGTCATCATCATCTCCATATTCGTCACCAATCTAGCTTGCCCAGGATATGATGATGATGATGATGATGATGATGATGATGATGATGATGATGATGATGATGATGATGACGACGGAAGGGGGGCGGGTGTGGGGGGGGGGTCAGTCTGGGGGGGGGGGGGGGGGGGGGGGGGGGGGGGGGCTAGATAAGACAACAGGTATCTGCAACATGCCACAATGTCCATCGTCCCTTATCCAGGTTAATTGTCCTTTCTACAGGTCACACTACTTTATGGCTACCCAGGACCAGGATCCCTGAAACGTCCCTTCAGCAGTCCTCACCTTGTATTCGTCATTGGCATGTCTGTGATGCTGGAGGACCTGGCACTTGTGGTACCGGATTTACCTGGTGTGAGCCTTGGACACCAATGTATATACCTCACTAGCAATCACAGCTGCAGCACGAGGCTGTGTCTTCTCCTCACCCAATGCACCGTGCATTGGAATAGGAGACAGTGGGACACGCGGCCGTCTGATTGATTGCTGCTTTGGCCAGACAAGGAGAGGAGAGTGTCAGCTGGTATCGTTGTGTATGACCGCTCCAACCTAGTGGCTGAGCGGTGCCTGTTCCAGCGTTGCCGTGCTGCTGCTGTTGAAGTGCGCGGCACTGGTTCTAGGGCTCGTCTCAAGGGATGCAAGTTCCTGAAGTGCAAGAAGCAGGCTGTGATGCTGTACGCCGATGGCAAGGAGCTTATTATGGAGAATTGCCTGATTCAACACTGTGGTGACACAATACACCACCTATTGCTTGTTGCGTGCGGCACGGCTCAGCTTCGCAAGTGCTCCTATGTAAAACAACAACAACAGCGAGGCTGTGATGGTGCAGCGCGACAACGGACAGAGTGCCCCAGTGCTGGACATGCAAGAGTGCATCCTGGAAGGCAATATGTCTGGGGTGACGTTTGGGCTCGGAGTCGATGGAATCAGCGGCGGCAGTGGGATCATCGTTAACAACCAGTTCACAGACCATGCACAACTTGGCCTCAGCATTCATGCGGTTGCGCCCAACCAAAAGGTGCAGCTTATTGACAACGTATTCCGACGGAACGGGCCCAACGCTGGCCAGGGGAAAAGGGATATACTTATGGCTCAGAAAGTAAAGGATCAGGTGGTGATGGAAAACAATTATGGCACAATCCACACTCATCAGTTTTGAGGCTCGGATGTTTGGAAGATGTTACATGCTGTGCCTCGATAACTTGATAGAGGCCATCCAAGCAGCTCTACTAGTACGGTGCTGGAAGGTCCACCGATCGTACGGTAGATTTTCCAGCACTACATGGGATGGCATAAAGTCAGCTCATGGGAAAACCTACAGATCATACAATAAAGTATCCAGCACTACACGGATGACACTGGACGAGGTTCACCGTATGGTTGACAGTATTAGAAAGAACGAACATAGAAATGTGTATTTTTAGCGCTTTCATCACTCATTTTGTGCTAGGCGACCTGGCATGATTGCTACTAGTATGGCTCGCAATCAATTTTATGGTGACTACTGCTAGCTCCGGCTTACGCAGTGGTGTCCTTAACTTCACGTCCTGAGAGTGGCGCATTACTCGGATGTAACAATTTCAATTTCAATTTCAATGGCTCGCAAGTGGATCAACAACCAAGCATGCAGACATACGCCTCATAGTTGTTTTCAGCTACCACCAGCAGCTTCTGGACAGCTCCCCTGGCTTGCTACCTATCCAAACCTATAGCAGTGTAGTAGATCTGAAAATCTGACACCATCATATTTCGAAAACTATTGAAATCTTGGGGCTTAGCACAGTGGCTGGCTCAGGAATCTGCATAGAAGCTGCTGCTTGTAGCTGAAAAGAAAAGCTATGTTACGCCTGCAGGCGTGTGGCCAAAAGGTCTCGCTTGTTATTAGTTCCCTGAAAAGACAGTCGGCACGGGTTTGGCCAAGGAAGATTAGCATCTTGCCTTTAGACAACACGGGAGGATTTAATAGTGGTGACAGATTCCGCACTAAACGAATAAACAAATAAACATTCCCTTGCAAACCTGGCAACAACTCGGGACAACATATTGTCTGAGACAAAACTAAGGGTGGGCAGGGGGCACTTAAAAAACGGAAGGACCCCCTCGTCCATCTCTGTATAGCTCATAGAGAGCATCCAGAATTTGATGTTATTTATCAATTTGGCCTCAGAGTAGAAAAAAGCAATGTACCTTTAAAGATTGGGGGGGGGGGGGGGGGGTGAGGGCAAAACCTGCTATTTTCAAAATATAATGTACTTTTCAACGGCTTTTCTACCCACAGAATGACATATGAGTGGAACTCGGAACAATTTGTCTACTCGCAGTCTTCGGCAGTAAAACAAAATGAAAGGAAAATGTAAACGAAACAAATCATTAATTTATTTCTTATTTTTCTTATTTTTATCATTTCTTCTTCTTCTTAAATCCCCCCCCCCCCCCCCCCTCGGTAAAACATAGCAATTATAACAGGCAATACAATTTAATATAACGGTACACAATGGGTAGGTCCCGTGTGTCCTGGATGTCGACACGTAGACAACTCATATCTAAGCTGCACAGAGAATCAATTGCCTCCTGTACCAGCATTTTTTGACACTCGTCTCATGAAGGAGTCCGTACCGCCTGGAGGTGACACTTACTATGTATGCCATGGTGACTTATCCCAGCTGCGGCATACGGGAGGGTCCCCCGCCCAAACACCACGCCCCTCAAGGCGTCTATCTTTTGTGTGTTGTGTTGGAATTGGACAATGTCAACGGGAGTGTTGAAAAGGTCGTAGAGGCAATGAGCTGGGGAGGCCACTCTGGAAAGAGAAATGGGACGTTACAGCAGAGAGAGCGTAGCTATAAATACACTCTGTCAAGGGTAATAGTTTATACGTAAACCCTGAGTATAGCAAGAAGGAATGGTGAGCACACTCTGTGGTACAGCAGAGTGTGACGCAGCTTCCTGGAAGGTATCGGAACACCTAGAAGGTTCCCGTTCGCCCCGCATACTCCGGAACTATTCGGTCAGCCAGAATCTTCTACCGGCGATC
Source organism: Microglena sp. YARC (assembly GCA_022414725.1). Classification (NCBI taxonomy): domain Eukaryota; kingdom Viridiplantae; phylum Chlorophyta; class Chlorophyceae; order Chlamydomonadales; family Chlamydomonadaceae; genus Microglena; species Microglena sp. YARC. The sequence goes on along the minus strand of JAJSRW010000709.1, from coordinate 5,254 downwards.
TGCTGACAGACAGCGTAGCTGGGCACTAACCCTTAGAATGGATACCAGGGCCTTTTTGTATTTACAGTTTTGTCCTGTTGGCCGTAGCTGTTCCAACCCCTCGCGACTGCGAAACCGACTATTTTTACAGTCTTGCCAGTAAGGCGTAGCCATATAGGCGAAATAGACTTGATCAACCTCAATATTGGGAAGGGCTGCGTATTACAAAAACAAGCACAGGCGAACTGTACTCCAACAAATCGTTAAAAGCCAGGGCCCGGAGTTCGTGCTATACAGATGATTTAAATCCAATTTTACTTATAGTTAGAACCATAGTACCAATACACCGAACAAGTCATCCAAGTCCTCTCTATGCTAGCCCTAGACTCAAAACATTCAAAGCCCTAGAACTTTAAAGCCCAGGGATTTTTTAAAGCTTTGACTTCAACAACACACTTCTGCACTACTTGGTACACTTACGAACCAGCATATTCTGAAATCGTGTACCAGGAGGGAGGGGGGGGGGGGGGGAGGGGGGGAAATAAAAAAATGGGTGAAATGAAAAAGGTATTTGCTCGAGTTTACTTTTTCCTGGTAATAATATTTTTACTGCCCTAAGACGGCGAGCCAGCCAAATTGGCTGCGCTGAAGCTATGTAACCCAAGTTTAAAGTTAAAGTAGCCAGGAGTACACCCCCCTAATCACACAACATCACATTTGAACAAGTGACGAACACAAATACGGCAATGTAAGTTGTTTAACAGTCCAGGGGTAGGCCCATATACTCAAAATAGGCTTAGAGGGAACTTGCCCACCGTGACAGGAGAGGGCTAAAACGAAAAAGGCCACTGAAGAACTGAACCCTAAATAATCGGAGTTTACCGACGGGGGCCCTTGACCTTTACATGTGCTATACAGTGAACATTAATAAAGAAAAGATCCGATTATAATTTAATCAACACATCCAGCAAATGGATGATAATGTAATTGTGCGATTGGCATCCGACATACTTGCTTTTGGCTGTAGCGAGTCAACCAAAACATGTACGTATGTCTGTGGTGGCGCCACCGCTTGCCTTGAGGTGTAGCGAGTCAACCAACAAACCAGGCACTGTTGGCTGCAGGGAGTCAACCAAATACCCCATGGCACCGCTGCATGGCATGTGTGCAAAACCATAATAGCTTTGGGCACCGCTTAGCTTGGCGGTGAGACAAACAAAAAGACCGGCACGCCCGCTTTCCGCCTTGTGCGAGGTCAACCATTAAATACCAGAGGCCGCTTCCGGTGTGGCGCCTGCAGGAAGTGCAAACCAGAGCAATAGACCGGCGAAGGGCGAGTCAAACATCAAATACCAAGCCTATCGGCACCGCACTTTGCTTGCAGAGCGATATGCGGAAGCACGCACCACGTGCTTGCTAGGATAGCGAGGGCAAAACCAAGCCAAGAGTATTCCCATGCTGCTGGCCCAAATGTAACCTGCAACCACGAATACCGAGGCATCGGCGTGCTGTAGCGATGTGCAACCAACCGGCAGACGATTGCTTTGCTGCTAGGCAACCAGCACGAATTTCGGCACTGTTTGGCTGTGGTAGTCTAAAAAAAAATACCAGGCACCGCATTGCTTGGCATGCGGTTTGGTTTAGCGAGGTCAACCACTAACTACATATAAATACCCCTGGCACCGGCATAATGCTTGGCCTGTAGCGAAGGTCAACCCAAAATACCGGCCACCGTTTGCTTGCTGTGCCGAATGTCAACCAAATTACCGGCACCACTGTGCATCGGCTGTAGCCGAGCAAAACAAATACCGGCAACCGCTTGCTTGCTGTAGCGAGTCAACCAAATACCGCACCGCTTGCTTGGCTGTAGCCGAGACAAAACAAATACCGGCACCGCTTGCTTGGCCTGTAAGCGATAGTCAACCAAAACCGGCACCACTTGCTTGCTGTTAGCGAGTCAACCAAATACGGCCACCGCTTGCTTGGCCAGTAGCGAGTCAACCAGAATACCAGCACCGCTTGCTTGGCTGTAGCGACGTCAACCAAATACGGCACTGCGTTGGCTGCAGGGAGTACAAACAAATACCGCACGCTTGCTGGCTGTAGCGAGTCAAACCAAAACCGGCACCCCTTGCTTGCCTGATAGCGCATGAGTCAACCAAATAACCGCACCGCTGCTTGGCTGCTAGCCGAGTCAACCAAAAACCCGGCCACCAGTTGCGATTGGCTTAGCGAGACAACCAAATTACCGGCACCGTAGTTAGCGAGTCAACAAATACCGGCACCGCTTGTCTTCGCCTGTAGCGAGCAACCAAATACCGGCACTGCGTTGGCCTGCAGAGTCAAACAGAATACCTGCCACCCGCTGCCTTGGCTGTAATAGCGAGTCCAACCAAATACCGGCACGCTTGCGTTGGCTGTAGCGAGTCAACCAAATACCAGGCAGCACCGCTGCTTGGCCTGTATGGAGGGCAACCCATAAACATACCGGCACCGCTTTTATGGCTGTAGCGAGTACAACCAAATACCGCCACCACTTGCTTGGCCTGTAGCGAGCGGTCAAACCACAATTACCCGCGCACCGCTTGCTTGGCTGTAGCGAGTCAACAAATACCGGCACTGTTGGCTGTTTTGTTTTTTATAGCGAGTGCAAACAAATACCGGCACCACCTTTCTTGGCTGAGCGAACAAACAAATACCTGCACCGCTTGCTTGGCTGAAGCGATCAACCAAATACGGCACTGGTGCTGCAGAGTTTCAAACAAATACCGCACCGCTTGCTTGGCTTTTAGCCGATGGCAACCATATTCCCGCACGCTTGCTTGGCTGTAGAAGGCAACCAAATACCGCACCGTTTGCTTGCTGCTGTAGCGAGCAACCAAATACCGGCACCACTTGCATGGCTGTAGCGACCGTCAAACAAATACCGGCACCACTTGCCTTGGCTTGTAGCGAGACAAACAAATACGGCCCACCGCTTGCTTGTTGTAGCCGAGAAAAACAAATACCGCACCCGCTTGCTGGCCTGTAGCGAGTCAACCCCAATCACCGGCACGGTTGCTGCAGGGAGCACCAAATACCGGCACCGCATTGCTTGGCATGTAGCCGAGTCAACCCAAATACCGGGGCACCGCTTGCTTGGCCTGTAGCGATTGTCGCACCATATACTGGCACTGCCTTGCTTCGCGATAGCGATGTCAACCATAATACCGCCACCGCTTGCGGTTAGGCTTGCTAGCGAGTCAACACTCTCTTCTCTCGGCGTTGCTTGCTGTAGCGACGTCAACCACAATACCGCACCACTTTGCTGGCATGTACGAGACCAAACAAATACCGGCACCCGCTGCTGGCCTGTAAGCGAAGACAAAACAAATAACCGGGCACCGCTTGCTTGGCCTGTAGCGAAGTCAACAAAAACCGGACTGGTTGCTCGCTGGAGTCAAAAACAAATACCGGCCACCGCTTGCTTGCTGTAGCCGACGCGTCAACCATTATTCGCCACCGCTTGACTTGGCTTAGAAGGCAACCCAAATACCGCACCGCTTGCTTGGCTGTAGCGAGCAACCAAATACCGCACCACTTGCATGGCTGTAGCGAGTCAAACAAAATACCGCACCGCTTTGCTGGCTGTAGCGAGTCAACCAGTTATACCGGCACCGCTTGCTTGGCTGTAGCGAGACAAAAACAAATTAAAACCGGGCACCGCTTGCTTGGCTTGTAGCGAGGCAACCAATACCGAGCACCACTTGCTTGGCATGTTTAGTCTTTCGATGCTCAACCATAATACCAGCACCGCTTGCTATGGCCGCAGTGCCGAGTCAACCAAATACCAGCCACCGCTTGCCTTTGGGCTGTAGCCGAGCGTCAACCCAAATACCGCGGCGAGCGTGGTTGGCTGCAGGGAGTCAAACGAATTACCGGAAAACAACCCGCTTGCTTGGCGTGATACGAGCTCAACAGAATACGGCACCGCTTGCTTGGCCTGTAGCGAGTCAACCAAATTACGGCACCGCTTGCTGGCGTGTGAGCGCCGTCGACCGAAATACCGGCACCACTGCTCTGGCTGTTAGCGAGACCAACGCGAGAAACCGGCACCGCGTGCGTGTGAGCGAGTAGCGAGGTCAACCCAAGTTACCGCACCCGCGTTGCTTCGCTGTTAGTGAGGGCCACCCAGAATACCCGGCGATGTTGGCTGCAGCGGAGTCAAACAAATTACCTCTTCGCTTGCTTGGCTGTAGCGAGTCGAACCAGAGTGACCGGCACCGCTTGCTTAGGCTGTAGCGAGTCTAATTACCGGCATTCCCGCTTGCTTGGGGGCTGTAATGGACGGCAACCACAAACCGGCACCGGCGTGCTTGGCGTGTAGCAAGTCAACCAAATATTAACCGCCACCACCTTGCATTGGCTGAGCGAGTCAACAAAATGACCGCACCGCGTTGCTTGGCTGTAGCGAGTCAAGCCACCAGGTACCGGTCACGGCGTGGCTGTTAGCGAGATCAAACACACAATACGGCACCACTTGCCTTGGCCGTGTTGTTAGCAGGAAAGGCCGGACACAATGATAAAAAAACCATAAAATTGTTAAACCGGCAACACGCTATGCTTGGCTGATAGCGACGTCAAACCCAAACTACGGCACTGGTTGGCTGCAGGGAGTCAAACAAATTACCTGCACTGCTTGCTTGGCGTGAGCGAGGCAACCATATTCCGGCACCCGCTTGCTTGGCTGTATACAAAGCAATCAAATACCGCCACCGCTTTGCTGGAGTGTAGCGATGGTTTTTGTTTTTTTCCAACCCAAATTAAAACCCAGCCCACCACTTGCATGCCTCGTAGCAAGTCAAACAAACTACCAGGCAACCACTTCTGGCTGTAGCGAGACAAACAATAATAACGCGCAGGCACCGCTTGCTTGGTTGTAGCCGAGACAAACAAATACCCGGCACCGCTTGCTTGGTTGTAGCGAACAACCACACAATACCTGCCACCGCTTGCTTGCTATGTAGCGGAGTCAACCAAATACCGGCACCGCTTCTCTCTCTAAAACGTCAAACCAAATACCCTTTCTCCGTTGCTTCGCTCTTGTAGCGAGTCAACCAAAATACCGGCACCGCTTTGCATATGGCTGTAGCTAGTCAACCAAATACCTGCTACCGCTGCTTGGCTGGTAGGCGAGACAAACAAATACCGCCATCCACTTGCTGGCCTCTGGTAGCTAAGACAACAAATACCGGCATGCTTGCTTGGCTGTAGCGAGACAAACAAATACCTGGCA